>CAUYON010038190.1:0-10794 GCA_963573935.1 Arctocebus calabarensis
GCAGGGAGGTGGTAGGTCCCCAGGGAGGCGGCTTCAGGGGACTTCCACTGAGAGATGTAGAATAGAGGGGAGGGTGGTGCTTCCACCCAGCACCCTGCTTTACTGGTCACCTCCTCAGGATGGGCCCTGCTGCACCTGTGGAAATTAAGTCTCCTTGAGTGTATGTCTAAAGCCTTAGAGCTGCACAACTGACAGACCAGCTCTGCCACCTGTTCTGTGTGGCCTGGAAGTTTCCCTGAACCCTCTGTCTGGATCTCCTAAACTCTCAGCTCCAAAGCACAGGAAAGCCCTCTCAGGTGGCGTGGCCCAATTAGGAAGTGTCTTTTCTGAGTTGGCCCCTTGGTTGTGGGCCATGTGAAGGAGGGGGCTTCCTGCCTCCCCACCCAATCCTGAGACCCACATTGGGACCATGAGAATGCTGTGGAATAAATTGGCTGCCCCAAAGCGGAAGTGCCAGGCTGCCATCAGGGAAGGTGGAGAGAGCTCTTTATCTGCTGTATCACCCCTGGAGAGGGCTCACTGTCTGCCAGAAACATGGACAGGGTCAGACTAACTCATCAGGGCTGGTGGAGGAGCAGAGAGCTGAGAGAGGCCAGTACCCGTGCTCTGCAGGGCTGTGGCCAAGACAGGCATGGAGGCTAGAGAACATAGCAAGTCCTCTGGTTTCCTCCTCTACAGTCCATCTTCAAACTCGCCAAGTTAGACATTTGCAAAAACCCAACAAAAGCTTTGGGAAACAAATAGGGGGAGGGAGGCAGTAAAGGAGAGCCAAGTGCCCTGGGAGCAGCAATTGGGGCTTGAGTTTAGACAGCAGCATTGTAGATTCTGTTCTAGAGCCCATATCCCATCTGCCCCATACATCCCACCTCCTTAAACCCGTTGGAAATGGTGCCTACTAAAACTGGCCTCTACACACTCACACACATGCTAGGCAGGGTGGGGACATCCCAGGGAGAAAGAGCAAACAGGAAAAAAGTAAGTGATTCCAGTTAAGATAAAAAATAACAACGTATTATTTATGATCAACTAAGGTTTATGCTAAGGATTCTAGAATAGTTTAATATCAGAAACATGTATCTTTGTAGTTATTTGTATTGGTAATTAATGGAAACCATTACTTATTTACTTTAATGGTTGCAGAAAATGCACTTCATAATGGACAATGTCTATTGATGATAGAAAACAATACATAACAAAATCAGAGCCCTTTTCTGACTTGATAAAGGCTAAATACCAATAATCTATAATAACAGTTCTCAGATTCCCAAAGGATACACTAGGCCCTTTTAGGGAGCCATTAAAGTCAAAATTATTTTATTTTTTTTAATGCATTTTTATTTTATTTATTTATTTATTTTTTGCAGTTTTTGGCCGAGGCCAGGTTTGAACCACAGGCGCCACCTTTAAAGTTATTTTTAATCATAATACTTAGGTATTCCTTTTTCATTCTGATTTTTCCATGTGTACAGATTGTATGAAAAGTTCATTGATATGGGTTTGGATTTCCACATTGTAATTGATGCTTAAGAAACTACAGCTTGGGGCACCTGTGGCTCAACGGGCTAAGGCGCCAGCCACGTATACCTGAGCTGGCAGGTTCGAATCCAGCCCGGGCCTGCCAAACAACAATGACGGCTGCAACCAAAAAATGGCCAGGCATTGTGGCAGGCGCCTGTAGTCCCAGCTACTTGGGAGGCAGAGGCAGGAGACTCGCTTGAGCTCAGGAATTAGAGGTTGCTGTGAGCTGTGATGCCATGGCACTCTACCCAGGGGGACAGCTTGAGGCTCTATCTCAAAAAAGAAAAAAAAAAAAAGAAACTACAGCTTGTCAATTTTTGGTGTAGTTTTCATAGAATAGATAACTTATCTAAATATTCTATTAAAATACTTTCCTTTTGCCCAACTATATATCATATTTGAGGCTGAATTTTCTTCAAGTACTTCGACCTTAGTAATGTATTACAAGAGACTGAGATAGGAAAATCCGGCTATGTTCTAGTAATTCAGATATGAAAACATTTTCAGAAATGCTAAACCATGCTATTCTTCTTACCAACTTTTTGTTTTTGAAAATAGTTATTTTCACAAATATATTACCTATGTCAAAATATTATGGATTTGTTATTTTTAAAAAAATAATAAATATTTTAATTATTTTCTTTTTAGGATGGTACATATTGATAATCAGTCTCCATAAGGAAAGGTTCTTTGGGTCTTTAATAATTGTTGAGTTTGATGGACTCCTGAGACCAAAATTTTGAGAATCATTCTTCTATTGCAAACATCATGGTTATGAAGAAATTTCAGGTTAATTCTCAAGAAGGCCAATGAAGAGACTGGGGTGTCCTTTTGTTACTGCTACTGTTTCACATACTCCTGGGGACCTGATTAATGCTAAAGTCAAGAGACACAAGGAGGGTGAGAAGTAGAAGAGAAGAAATGAAGCTATCATCATTTTAAGATGACACAAGCTTTCACTTAGAAAACCCATCAGAATCAAATGGCAAAGTATTACAACTATTGGGAATTCAGCATGAAGTGAATCAATTTGCCTTGAATACAGCACTTCATGCTGAATTCTTAATTGATAGCAATAATTCTTAATAGTTATAAAATACAACGTAACTAGTACCAAATATGTCAACTATCTAGGAAATAATAGTACAAACTTTTTTTTTTGGCCAGGGCTGGATTTGAACCCACCACCTCTAGCATACGGGGATGGTGCCCTATTCCTTTGAGCCACAGGAGCTGCCCAGTACACAAATTTTTACAAAGAAAATTTTTAAATATTTTAAGGGATTAAGAAAACAGCAATGTATGTCAGCTCATGGAGACTAAGTTCTAGTTCAGGGAAGATAGCTATTTTCCCTAAATTAATTTATAAATTTAATGCAATGTGACAATTCCCATAGCAACTTTTACCAGGAATGCAACATTCTTTGTGATTGAGTAGTTAACTATGAACAGTTTAGTCAATTAAAAAAGAAAGAGCTGGGCGGTGCCTGTGGCTCAAAGGGGTAGGGCGCAGGCCCCATATACCAAAGGTGGCTGGTTCAAACCCAGCCTGGGCCAAAAACTGCAAAAAAAAAAAAAGAGTGGAGAGGGGACATGTACTGCTCTCTGAGATGTGTGAGTGTGGGATGTGCCACAAGGGAGAAAACTGCTGTGACTCCTGTCTCAGTCTTTGGGGAAGAAGAACCGAGAGTTGTTTGCAGCGACAGTTATGCCCAAAATAGGCACCAGAGACTGCACAGCTGCACAGCTTTGAAAATCCTCCTTACTCCCAGCCTTAATGAAACAACTCCATGTAAAGCTCTAAGCACAATTTTTGGCACTGGGAACGCTCAGAGAAGTGCAGGCTGGTTATGGAGGACTTGTTGAGTACTGCTCTGCAGCTGGTAATTGTGGAGTAGGAGGTGGGGGGAAAGTTGTGTATAAGCCAAGAGAAGATGAGGCCCTTGCACTTGATTCCTGGTGAGCTCTAGAACGTAGGGGAAACTGTCACGGCATTGCGGCATTGCCCAGTGGAGAGAAAGCGGGGAGAGTCACCCAAATACCGTTGATAGAAGAGGAAGAGGTTTTATTTCAGCCGGCAGAGCTGCAGCCGACTAGAATCCAGAATGGCTGAGCTCCCCATCAGCTCTGTCCCTGTCCTTTCATTGGACTCACAAGTAGACAGACAAAGGAATTAACATATTACCTCTCATTGGAGGTGTCAAATCATGTCCCCAGAAGTGGAAGCAAGCAGCAAGCATTATTTGAAGGGCCCAGGAAGCTAAGTTTTACAAATTCTTAACAGCTGGGTTACCATGGAGAGGACCTTGCAGGGATGTCCTTGGGTTTCTGTGAGAAACTCTTTATTCTTCCAGACTTACTTTTCCCGAGTATCTTCTCTCAGTGGAGTAGATCACTCAGTTCTTAAATCTGAAAGGAGAGGAGGAATAGACTATTGGGTGTGAACTGAGACTGAAAATGATTTAGGTAGGACAGCAGCGGTTGCAGGGATATAAGCAAGCCAGGTGAGGGTAAAATATCTACTGACAAGGACCTCCGACAACCTGGCTTATTTGACAGGAGGTTTGAGTCATTCCAGGTGCACTTTTTGTTTGCATGGGAGTTTTTTTGGTTTGTTTTGTTCATTTGTTTTTTATATGGGGTCTCACTCTGTCTCCCAAGCTGGAGTGCAGTGGTGCTATCACACTTGCTGTAGCCTCCAGTTCCTCGGCTCAAGTAATTCTCCTGCCTCAGCCTCCTGAGCAGCTGAGACTACAGGTGCACACCACCATGCCCAGCTAATGTTTTTGTCTTTTGTAGAGATGGGGTGTTGCTGTGTTGCATAGGCTGGTCTTGAACTCCTGGCCTCAAGTGACCCTTCCGCCTGGGCCTCCCAAAGTGCTGAGATTACAGGCATGAGCCACTATGATTGGCCCACCAGTTCTGTTAATCATGTCTTTTCATTCTGTGTTTTTGATGTTTGGCATCTTCGGAGCCTTGTGGACTATGGAGTGGCTATTGCTTTCGGAGCTAACCACTTCCTAGAGATAGGAAATAACTCACCCGAGAGCGTGTGTTTCATGTGCAAACGGCCCCTCCAGGGTTCACCCTTCCAAGAACCCCCTGTATTTGGTTCTCACACTCTGGAGAAGTATCCACCTGCTCTGATCACTTCCGGGTCAAGCCTCAGATACCTAGGCCCCTATGCTCCTGAGTTGCTGAAAAATTATTCAGACTAGCCAATCCTAAGCCTGTTATCCACCTGCTCTGATCACTTCCGGATCAAGCCTCAGACACCTCAGCCCCTATGCTCCTGAGTTGCTGAAAAATTATTCAGACTAGCCAATCCTAAGCCTGTTAGCCCTACCACACCATTCCTTCCTGCAGAAACACAATGAAGATCCTTGTGTGCTTCCCCTGTTCCCTCTGCATCCTACTTACCACATGCTTCCCTACGTGGTCACCTGTGACATAGTAGGTGCCTCCTTCTCTCAGTAACTGTGAGTAAAAGACTTCTTTCTTTTTGTTTTTGAGACAGTCTCACTCTGTCACCCTGGGTGGAGTGCCTCGGTGTCATATCTCACAGAAAACTCAAATTTTGGGGCTTGGACAATCCTCTTGCTTCAGCCTCCTGAGCAGCTGGGATTACAGGCATGCACTACCACATCCAACTAGTTTTTCTATGTTTAGTAGAGACACAGTCTCACTCTCGCTCAGGCTGGTCTCGAACTTCTGAGCTCAGGTGATTTACCTGCATCAGCCTCCCAGAGTGCTAGGTTTACAGGCATGAGCTGCCATGCCTGGCTTCAGACTTCTTTTCAATGACAGTTATTTGCCGATCTGTCCGTCTTGCCATACCTGAGTAATGTTTTTAAATATAAATCTTCTCATTAAGAGTATTTCAAGAGGAAAGAGAGGCAAACTATTGAATACCTCCCCAAAGGAAAAAAAAAAACCACAGAAATTGCCCACAAACATACTTAGCAGTAGGGAAGCGGCTTGACTAAGCAGAGCAGGAGTGCTACAGCAGAGGCAGTGAAGTGTTGACCCTGAGGCATGAAAGGAAGTCAGGGTTTGGAGCTTGTAAGTCTCTCACTGGAGTTGGAATGGGATCGAGCAAACACAAGATATTTCCCTGACAGCTCCCACTGTCTGAGGAATCCTACATTGAAGTTTAGGTAATGGGCAGTCTGGGTGGAAGACAGGGAAGAGCTTCAGGACATTGTTGTAGCCGCAGGAAGCCATAGGCTCAATTCTTCCTTGACTTTGAAACTTTTTCACTGCTCCTAATGCCCAGTGATTCCAGGCCTTTCCCAAGTGTGCCAGGCTTGGAGGTGAACCCATCTGTATGTCAAGAAGGAAAGGTAAGCCAATCAGGGGCTCACGCGGTCATTAACCTCCATCTTCCTGTGAGTAAAACCCACCTCAGCTCCCTTTATAAGATCTGCAGGGGTTAGATCTCGCTGCTGGAGTTCTCCACCGCTGAGAATAAATGTAGTGAGCCTGCGGCTCCTGGATAAGATTGGGGGGCTCCAGAAAGGTGAAGGGCCCTGCCTCTGGGGAGTGTGCCACCCAGCAGGTCTGATCAGTGAAGATACACTGTGGGGTTATGGAAAGAGAAGATGCATCAGGAGAGATGTGAGTATCCATTTAGGCCAGCAGGTCTCAGCCTGTGGGTCGTGACCCCTTTGTAACAATGAAAATACATCCTGCATATCAGATATCAGATTCATAACAGTAGCAAAATTACAGTTATGAAGTAGCAACAAAAATAATTTATGGTTGGGGGTCACCACAACATAAGGAACTATATTAACGGGTCACGGCATTAGGAAGCATTAGGAAGGTTGAGAACTACTGATTTAGGCAGAAAATGTCTTTAATTAAAGAAGAATTGGAAGGCCAATCTCTCGGATCTGAAAGTACTTTTGTTTATGGATCCACTATGTTGTAAATCACGTCTCTCTGAAGTAAGAGTGAGAGAATGTTTAGGACACAGAGAGTCAGACAAGGACTCCTCTTTTTTGCTAACTAATCAGATTGAGACAGACTCTCCGGTAAATCCACATATTTGACTTTGCCCAACCACAAGTGGCAAATGTCCCATGTTGGTTTTTCCTGCCAATACATGTAAAAGAAAAGAAGACTCTTCTTGTCATAACATTCTATTGTCCAACCAAACTGAAAACCTTTTCTGTTTTTTCTGATTGAAAATAGCCTAACTGAGTCTCTCTCATCTTTTCTCTTCTATGAGAGGGACCCACTTCCAGCTCTCTTTGGAAGTTCTCTAAACTCTCTCTTTGTTCTTCCTAGATTAAAATCTCTCTTTGTTACCCTGAAAAAAAAGAAAAAGAAGAAAATAGCTTAAGTAGTGCAGAAGGCTTAATATAATTCACAACATGGACTTATTAATCACTTGAAATTTAAACAAAACTACAGAAAAATTATTGAGACTTAAAAAATTTTCCCTCCCCAAGTGTGTTTTTACCTTCACCAGTACTATACAATTCCATAGAGATTTTAGGTTTTGAGATATCTGTAATTCATCACTCTTTCCTGAAAATGTTTGAGAATACATTAAGTGAGCTTTTTTTTTGAGACAGAGTCTCACTGTGTCACCCTCGGTAGAGGGCCGTGGTGTTTGTTATAGCTCACAGCAACCTTAAACTCTTGGGCTCAAGTGATTCTCTTCCTTCAGCCTCCCAAGTACCTGGGACTATAGGTGCCCGCCACAATGCTCAGCTATTTTTAGAGATGGAGTGTTGCTCTTGCTCAGGCTGGCGTCAAACTCATGAGCTCAAGCAATCTACCTGCTTCAGCCTCCCAGAGTACTAGGATTACAGGCATGAGCCACCATGCCTGGCCAAAGTGAGCTATTTTTATTTTTATTTTTATTTATTTATTTTTTGTAGAGACAGAGTTTCATTTTATTGCCTTTGGTAGAGTGCCATACAGCTCACTCAGCATCCTCCAGCTCCTGGGCTTAGGCGATTCTCTTGCCTTAGCCTCCGGAGTAGCTGGGACTATAGGTGCCTGCCACAATCCCCGGCTATTTTTCTGTTTTGCAGTTTGGCCAGGGCCAGGTTTGAACTCGCCTCCCTGGGTATATGGGGCCGGCACCCTACTCGATGAGCCACAGGCGCCACCCCAAAGTGAGCTATTTTTAAACAGAATGTACGGGATTTTTAATCTTCTGACAGCACCAGTTCCAGATTCTGAGGGTGGCCCCTGCTGATGCTGATGGTGAGCTGGTGACTGAATCTGCCTGTGTGTCCCTCACCCTAACTACCTGTTCCATCAGGTAGAGGCCAGCAGGCTACAGAGAGGCAGGAAGCTTCTGTCAGGCGCCTCTGGGGGAAGGGACACAGAAGGAAGTAGAACCAGGCTTGGATCCAGGCTTTGCTGGGGGTGCCTGGAGGACGCAACTTGGAAGCTCTAAGACAGGAGGAAGGGATTCTCTCTTCATAAGAAGACATGGGCTTTGTAAAAAGGGAAACACTCCAAACAGAATTAGGAGTCCCTCCCTTAACTAAATACTCAGTCCTTTTTCCATTCTTCATGATCGGCTGTGTAAGTAGAAGAAACAGGAGGGAAGTCTTTTCTCCCGTCCTCCCAATGGCAGTAACTGCCAGCCTGCTGCCTGGAAGGCAAGAAGCAAAGTGGCAGGAGACCTTTGACAGTCAAGCCATTTCTGATTTTATTTATTATAATGAGACAGGAACTGGTAATGAGGTTAGTACTTGGGGGTTGTTGTTCTTCAGGGGAGATGATAATCAAGATGGCTAGTGACACCTCACTTTCTCTTTTCTTTCATTATACATTTTGTACACATAATTCTTCCCATTTGCTTAAAGGAATCTTACTGATTTATCATCATATAAGCCTGAGCTTTCTTCTAATACACATATAATCTTCTTGCTCAATTACAAGTCTCCTTACCATGAAGGCATATCTTGGACCTGGTCCTCAGCTGTGTCTTCTCATTTTAAGTCCAATATTCAGAGTGATGACTGCTGTATGGAAGGCACTCACTGAGTAGTCAATGAATGAATAAATGAAAGAATATGTCAATGTAGGAAATTCTGCAAACCGAGAATAAACACGAATACTTCCCACTACCTGGAAACACAGGTACTGGTTGATGGACAATGTCCTAGGATGTGTTTCACTAGGTAACGTGTCTTTGAACAAAAATGTGTTCCTACTGTATTGCATTCTTTCCCTTAGGACTTTACCTCTACTCCTCCTAATGTCATGGAAGTCATTAAATGCTCTTCCACACCATAGGGACATGACAGAGTCAAAGTCATACTGTGTCTGTTTGAATTCAGGCCTTGGCTCTTAACTTGCATGCCATGCTGCCTGCAAGCCCAGGTGTCTGGGTTTTAGGATCTATGATGGGAACTCTGTGTCACCACCTCTACTGGGAAGGTCTTCTGGTGTTTTGTAATGGGATTTTCTGTTAGAGATAAGCATGGCAAAATGGAATGGGGACAAGGTCCAGGTTTCTGCTCCCAGGAGCTGAGACTGCTATGACCGATGGCATTCTCCCAAACCAAATCTCCCAACTGAGAATTACCATAAACCACCCTCCTCATTTCAAGGGATGTGTGAGTTCCCAGAAAAGAACATTCGTTACATGACAGAGGCAAGGAGCTGGAGTACAAAGAGCACTGGCCAAGTCATTACTTGTGTTCTGGGGTCTGGTCTTTGAATGAGCCATCAGAAAGGGACATGAGGAAGATTTCTACTTAAACAGTAAAAGAGAGTCACACCTTGGGGATGCGGTGTACAGTTCAGAATGAATAAATGGGTTGTAAATTCATAGATAAACAAATCTCCCCTTTCGTAAGGGGAAAACTTGGATCCTCTTTCCAGTAGTTAGAAATCTCAGAAAGCAGAAGACCTTCACCATTAGGCCAGTTACCTACAAGTGTGAATGCTGTGTGTCAGTTTTAAAAAATAGCTTATTTATAATTTTTTTTGTATTAAATATGTGTTGGGAGTCTGCTTCACTGGTGTTCACTGACTACTTGCTCTCCTTTCCTCCTCCCTCTCCTTCCACTCTGTAGACAACTTCAGTGAATAGCAGACCCCAGCACCCTTGGGAGAAGGTCAGAAACCCACTGTTACATTTGGCAGTTGCCTTGGGCTTTGGAGGGTCAGTACCACTGGCTCATCAGTATCAGCCCAGTGATAGTACAGTGATCATAGCTCACCGTAACCTTAAACTCCTGGGCTCACATATTTAAATGAATCCTCCTTTTAACCTTTGCATGTGTTCATTCAATAATTCAACAAGTATTTATTGATGAATGACACTCCATTCCCCCCTTATTTCATATAAGTCTGTATGTTGGCAGCTGAATGTGCTCAGAGAAAAAATGCTCAACTATGTACAGTGACTATCCTTACTTTAAATTCATGATTACTAAACTTGACCTGCCTCGCATTCCTCCTACCGTTCTCAAGGTTGTTCACTTTCCCATTTTCTTAGATGAATACTTTTTCCTTCATGCCTGTAACTTCCAACATCTCCTAATTCATTTTTACCTCCATTGATGACTTTGCTTCCCATTTCACTGGGAAATAAAAGCAATCAAAAATGAACTTCCAGAAACCAGAAGACATGCGATGTCAACCAGCCTCTGTGCATATCCTGGTGACAGCCTCTCTGAGCTCTGGGTCTGACCCTCTCTCAGCCCCCTGCTCCTGCACCAACCTCTGCAGAGTTAGTTTGACCTTGCCAAGGTTTCCGGCAGACAGGGACCCCACCCAGGGGAATACAGCAGACAAAGGGCTCTCTCCACCTTCTCTGATGGCGCCTTGCTATTGGACACCTACACAGCCAATAGATCCCTCTACACTCTAACAGTCCCAGTGTGGGTCTCCAAGATTGGGAGGGGGAGGCAGGAAGCCCCCTCCTTCACATGGCCCACAATCAAGGGGCCAACTCAGAAAAGACACTTCCTAATTGGGCCACGCCACCTGAGAGGGCTTTCCTGTGCTTTGGAGCTGAGAGTTTAGGAGATCCAGACAGAGGGTTCAGGGAAACTTCCAAGCCACACAGAACAGGTGGCAGAGCTGGCCTGTCAGTTGTGCAGCTCTAAGGCTTTAGACATACACTCAAGGAGACTTAATTTCTGAGGCATCCAGCCACAGGTGCAGCAGGGCCCATCCTGAGGAGGTGACCAGTAAAGCAGGGTGCTGGGTGGAAGCACCACCCTCCCCTCTATTCTACATCTCTCAGTGGAAGTCCCCTGAAGCCGCCTCCCTGGGGACCTACCACCTCCCTGC
>CAUYON010038191.1:0-10805 GCA_963573935.1 Arctocebus calabarensis
AGGGCTGATTCCCATACGAAATGTAACAGAAGCAAAACTTTCTAAAACAAAGAAGAGAAGGAGCCTAGGACTAGGCCCTGGAGAAAAAGTGGAGGTCCAAGTGCTCAATGTTGACATCCCCCGATCTAGGATTACTCTAGACCTCATCCGGGTGTTGTGAGTGTCCTGCTGAAAACTAAACACTGTTTCTGTTTCCTCCTTTTATTAAAGGCTGGCAAAGATAAGTCAGATTTTTACAAGTTTAAGATAGTTGATGAGAAAATATTCACTTAAAATATCCGAAATATCTTCCAAACATGTTCTTTATTTTTTCCTTCTAAATAAATAGAAAACTAATAGTTTGATTTATTTTTCTCCTTAAGGAGAACAACTAATAGACATCCCTATATGGCTTTATGTAATACTGGTTTTCTGACCAAAATATTATTTTTGCTTTTTGTAATTTGTCTTTAATCCTGTTTCCATTTTATGTAATGGATGGCTTCACTTCTGTTTACCAACATCTGCCTTGTTAAACTTGTATGGAATTGTCTTCTTGGTTTGAATTCCACAGAGTTTGTTGACACAGTAGGGCTAGTAGTGTTTAGTCCTCCCATTTTATAGATTTTTTTTTTTTTTAACCAGGCCTTTTGGGTTTGATTAATAATTTTGCAATAATCTTTATTTTCCCTTGCCATACAAACCAAAAATATGTTAGTAAAACTGAGTCTGACTTGTTCGTAACCATCGAGTAAATGGCCCAAAACATTTCTCAGAAGGATGTATGTATTGATACCAACAATAAAGTTTCATGGCTGGTGGCATACATTTATTTATTTATTTATTTATTTATTTATTTATTTATTTATTTCTGATTCCAGCGAATGACCTAGAAGTCAACCTTGATTTTAAAAAAATGTGGTTCATTTAATAGCCCCTGCGGGAAAGAGGGAATCCTTCGGAAATTTGAAGAATGGTTTTATTTGAGCACAGAAGAGAATATTTTTCTTAATCAGAATTAAACTTCAAATGGGGATAGAAATGGCCTTTTAAAAGATTAACTATAGATCACATGTGAAGGAGCAAGAAAAATAAATTGAAGCCAGGTACAGTGGCTCACGCCTGTAATCCTAACACTTTGCGGGGCCCACATGGAGGATCACTTGAGGCCAAGAGTTCGAGACTAACCTGAGCAACACAGCAAGACCTAGTCTCTACAAAATATTTAAAACTTATCCAGGTGTGGTGGCATGAGCCTGTAGTCTCATCTACTCAAGAGGCTGAGGCAGGAGGAATGCTTCAGACTATGAGTTTGAGGTTATACTAAAAAATACAAACAAGTAGGTAAAGGAAATGACTCATAAAATTTTTGTTCAGGGGAGATGGTAAGTATTATTAGCATGACCAGTTAGGGTCAAAGTGACTTAAATAGAGCCCACATTGGACTGGTATCCTGTCCATTCTGGCTGTTGTGCTGCTGCTGCTATTGATTTGCCTAAGGATGATATTTGTATGACCAAAGGAGTACCTGTTTTTTTAGGCATAATGAGTGAAAGATAGTTACTAAGAGGTGACCAGTTCTATTTGTTTGCCTGGAACTGTCTTTTTTTCTTTGTGGGAAACCAGCTCACGTTTAATTGTGAAATTTTAAAATTGTACAAGTATTTTGACATTTCCCCCATATTTAAATCTCTGATGACAGGAAAATACCAACCAATCACAAGATTTCATGGGTTTAATAAGTTTACCCCTTCAGTTCCCATTTGCAGCACCCAATATTCCTCTGCAATACCAGACAGACCCGGCTGTGGCCAGCAATAAATTTCTGTTCCCCCAGAGTTTAAAAGTTCAGGTCTCTGAGTATTGTGTTGCAGTGGCACTTGCCAAAATTGGTACCTCCCCAACTGAGGGGCTTTAATGTACCAGTGAAATAAGCTTTTTCCCCTTCAAGGGGAAGAAAAAAATATCAGTCTAAAACCTAGCAGATCAGGCTGTGAGGTCTTTCCTCCTGTCCCATCTCTTCATCTCTTCAGGCTCTTTTTTTTTTTTTACTTTTTTTTTTTCTTTGCAGTAGAGCAAGAGAGACCAAATCCTCATCTGAGTTACAAGAAACAAGACAGTGATGGCTATAAAAGGAGTGACCAGGAGCCACTGAGATCCTCCTCTACCTCCCACATCCAATGTATGCGCTTCACAGAAAAACAACAAAAATAACAGATCCACAAAATACAACAGCTAGAATTACAAAACCCATTCATCCAAGGTTGGTGGAAGGCAGGAAAGTAGGAGGGTAAATGGCACAGGGAGAAAACAAAATCCAGGCACAAGGGATGGCAAAGGCTAGAAAACAGCTGCAGAAAAACCTGTGGTCCTTTCAGACTCAGGTGCTGGTAAGAATCCACACACTGGTGTCAGGAAGATTCTGCCTTATGTGCACCAGAGACAAACCTTCCAGTTCCTCAGAGAGAAGTGAGTATGCAGAAGGCCCTCGGCACCCTCCCTCAGCTCCCACCCATCCCCTTTGAGTAGCAGGCAGCTCAGTGGCCTGCAGCAGCTTTCGGTTTGGCAGGAGATGGATGTGGCAAATGGAACGTCTCCGCAGAGGCTGAGCTGCTCAGGGCAGACTGTAGGTACACCATCTTGTGGAAGAGTTGGTTGCTTAAGAAGACCACCAAGGAGAAGAGTCGCAACTGGAAGAGGTGTGCTTTTGCAGGGGTCTTTGCTTCACTGGTGCTGATAATGAATAAAGGAAAGAGGATAGAGAAGAGGCAGCCACTGATAATGTATGAGGACTGCATGGCCCTGAGAAAAGCCAAGGGCAAACCAAACCCAAAGTAGTAAGGCCAGTTCCTTTCTCTTTTTGACAACTGTTGGTGCATTTCAATTCTTTTATTGAACAAACGATATTAGATGCATTGCAGTGAGTACAGAAGGGAAATTTGAAGTAGACTATCCAGCTGACCGACAAGATGGGCAGGAAAGAGGCTCACGAACAGTCCCTGGCTAAGGAAAAGAGCCTGCAAGAAAAGGTTGCAAAGCATGTCAGCGATTATTTTACTGACACTAGGGAATGGATGATGCCTCCTCCCTGATACCTCAAACCAGGTCAGCTATATCCTGAAACCAAATGGCATTCATGACTTTGCTCAGCACAAACAGGGGGAGTACTCAGAGAGTGCTGAAAATTGACGTGAGCAAGAATTCCAGCCAGGACCAAAAAACTCCACGCAGTGATGGATCACCGATAATTAGGGCTCTTACATACTGAAGCTCAGGAATAAACATTCGATAAAATAAGAGGAGACTTCACCAGAATACTCCATCATTCCAAGCGCAACTCTGGAAAATTCCACTAACGATATGTGGCTCCCTCTTTTGCTCCCGCTCCGTGCCCTGGGCTCTCCTCGGTGCCAGGACATTGCTTTGCCCTTCTTCGCCCTCCTCTCTCTCTTGCTGGATTCGAGCATCTAACTTTGAGATGGTGCAAATACCCCCTATGGAGTCTTTGATTTCCCTGGCAAGGTCCTGGAGAAATGTTTGACACTGTCAGCCATCTCTTCACCACCCAAACTATCAACTACACAGAGGAGAGAGAAGCACCCCCAAATCTCTCATCATGTAGGACCGTCAGCTCTCCCGCCGTTGCTCCCGCCCGGCCCTGGCCCTCCGCGGGGCCACTAGGCTCCTCTGGGCACCGCCACCTGCTCCACCCAGGCCCTCCCCGGACCGGGCCGCGGCGCCTGCACTCTTTTGTTGTTTGTTTGAGACACAGTCTCACTACGTCGCTCTAGATAGAGTGCAATGGAGTCACAGCTCACAGCAACCTCAATTTCTTGGACTTAAGTGATTCTCTTGCCTTAGCCTCCCAGGTAGCTGGGACCACAGACGCCCACCACAACACCCAGCTGTTTTTTGTTTTTTTTTTTATTGCAATTGTCATTGTTGTTCAGCAGGCCCAGGTGGGGTTTGAACCCACCTGCCTCAGTGTATGTGGCTGGCACCCTACCCACTGAGCTATGGGCGCCAAGCCTGTGTCATTTTTTTCTTTTTACAATTTTCTTCCTTCCCACTCTCTTCCAGTAGAATTAATTCTTCCACTCATCTGAGCTACTAGTGAACTCTGTACTTACCTTAACTATTTCTGCTCTCATTGTGTAGTTAAACTATTGACCAGCCCATTTGTCCACACTGTTCTTTTCAGTTTCAAAGTGGGCACAGAATGAGTTTTCAATTCAAGTTTGTTGAATAAATGAATGAATCCTTCATATCTCTGTGCCATATCCCTCTCTGGACTCCCTCTATTTATCAGCATCTTGTATCTAATTTTTTTTTTCTGTGAGGTCTCTCCTTGTCTCTTTGACTACAATAAACTCTTATCCTATATGCCCCATTTTATGTGCAAAACTCATTTTTAAATTAAACATTAAAGTGATGTTTAACATTTAGTTCTCTCGGCTCGGTGCCTGTGGCTCAGCGGGCTAAGGCGCCAGCCATGTAAACCTGAGCTGGCAGGTTCGAATCCAGCCCAGGCCTGCCAACCAACAATGACGGCTGCAACCCAAATAAAAATAGCCAGGCGTTGTGGCAGGTGCCTGTAGTCCCAGCTACTTGGGAGGCAGAGGCAGGAATTGGAGGTTGCTGTGAGCTGTAATGCCACGGCACTTTACCCAGGGTGACAGCTTGAGGCTCTGTCTCAAAAAAAAAAAAAAACCATTTAGTTCTGTCATATGAACTACCATTTATCCTTTACAGACACTGTGTGACAAGGCTAAGCTCCTCTCATACACTGAAACTTCTGTTCATCCCATTGCCAGCAACCCTGCAACGGTGGAAGAGTTGCTAATATAAGGGATCAAGCCCACACACTCATTTGACTCATTATTGTATTACAAGGTGAAATCTCAAGCTTCACCCAGACCTGCCATACTCTCCTTTTTCTTCCACTACAAGTGCCTGAGACATATGAGTGAACCACTGGAAGGCTCACACTCTTGTACAGGTAGACTTTAGGGGAAAGTCCCAAGATTTAGATTTTATAGGGTGAAATGAGGGGAGATATGTGGGAGTCATCACTAGTGATCTAAGTCCTGGCCACATATTCTATTGAGATTATAGCACAGAGCCGTATTATGGTACGAAGCTTTTAAGATGGTTCCCAATGACCATCACTTTTTATTATTTACTGAGGGTGGGCTGCCCTAGAGACTTGCTTCCAACAAGTAGTATATGGCAAAGGTGATAGTATGTTACTTCCATGATTAGGCTACATAAGATTGAAGTTTCCCTCTTGGTAACAGACTCTCTCCTTTGCTGGCTTTGATGAAATAAACTGCTACAGAGACGTCCACATGACAAGCAACTGTAGGCAGCCTCCAGCCAACTGCCAGCAAGAAACTGAGGCTCTCAGTCTAAGAGCTTATGAGAAACTGATCCTGCCATCAATCATGTCAGAGAGCATGGAAGCAGGTCCTTCCTCAATTAAGCCTTCAGATGAGAACCCAGGCCTGGTTGGTCTTTCGATTGCAATCTCATGAAAGACCATGAAACGGAGGACCTGGTTAAATTATTCCCACAGAAATTGTAATATAGGAAATGGGTGACCTTTTATTCCAGTAAGAAATAAATAATTTATGCAAACACATTGGAGGTTTGGGGGTTCTTTCTTAGATATCAATAAAGTACTTCTTTTAATTTTACTCTGTTATTATTGGTATAACCTTCTTAAAAACCCAATAGACATACAAAGTGATAGAAAAAGTTGGATTTGGCCCTATTTGGATTCTAATATTTCCAAGGCCACATTCTAATCTGTAAAGTTAAGTATAATTCCAATTTTAGAGTTGAAAAAAAGTAAGGATCAGAGAGGTTATTTACTCCAGTTTCTCACTTCTAACAGTCTTCTATCTACCAGTCTTCTAAACACAGAGCTCCTCCCACTCTAACAAGGCTACCAGCATCATATGATTGCTTCAAAACCACTAAGAAAGGCTCTGCCTTCAGTAATGAAACTGTAAGTCTGTAAGCAGCCTGAGAGCAGGAAGTGCAACAAAGATACTTTAGTTCTCCATGGCACCACCTGGGTGGCAGGTGCTTCGTTGCCTTCCTAGTGCTTCCACAGTCTCCGTCTTCTAAGCACATGTCTCCAATGCCACCAGAAAACATCATTGACAGGAAAACTTCAAACACTATCCAAATAAAGCAGTTAAGATCAGTAATATTTTCTGAATATAAAATGATCCAGCTATGTAACTTAGTGGCGCCTGTGGCTCAACAAGTAGGGCGCTGACCCCATATACCAAGGGCTGTGGGTTCAAACTCGGCCCCGGCTGAACTGCATCAAAAATTAGCTGGGCGCTGTGGCGGGCGCCTATAGTCCCAGCTACTTGGGAGGCTGAGGCAAGAGAATCGCTTAATCCCAGGAGTTGAAGGTTGCTGTGAGCTGTGACTCCACAGCACTCTACCGAGGGTGATAGAGTAAGACTCTGTCTCCACCAAAAAAAAAAAAAAAACTTACATTATTTGATATTATTAATAAAATTGAGTGACCTGGGAAATGTCTTTTAAGTGACCCAGGTCTAAGTCCAGAGTTCTAGAAAGTTTTTAGTTTAAATGCAAATCCACTGAAAATGTGAGACCTGCCAGCATTGAGGAAATGTCCAGGAGCATGTGTAGGACACAGAGAGCCTTACCCCCTACCCTGGGCACCCTGCTGGTCAGTTTTATGCAGTAGAGCTGAATTAAGTTCAAAGGCTTGCTGGTGGAGATTGGGAAAGCAGGGTGGGAAGAATAAAGGAAAATGAAAGATAACTACTGCTTGCCTCTAATTGAACTCAATGCAAGAAAGGCTTCCAGGTTTAAAAAAAAAAAAAGGGGGGGGGGATTTTTTTTTAAGTTAGTTTGAAACTCAGAAATCTGTGACTAGCTATGTGACTTTGAGCAAGTCACTCTTCCTCTCTAAATTCAAATAAAAGTAAATAGTACTTACTTCACAGAGCTCTTGTGAAGAACAAGTGAGAAAAAGTGGCCGAACGTGTTTGGTGAGCTGTTAGATGCTACACATACGTGAAGTATTGATATCACCCAGAGCAACTGCTGCTGCTATAGCAATAGTGATCAAAATAACTGCAATAAAACAAGGTAATGCTCCTTAGCAGAGCACTTTTAGACTTTATCCACAAGTAATGGATACTCTCTAATTTAACATTGCTTTTTAAGAATTAGATATGAGAATCCATCAAGGTCCTATCAGGAGACAGAAATCATACCAATTATTTTGACAAAGAAATTTATTGTACTTATTATCTTGATATAAAATTGTTAACTGGTATCTAAGGTAGCAACTGTAGGGAACAGTTACTGCTCTAAGGTGACAAACCTCCTTGATTTGCCTGGGACTAAGAGGATTGCCAGAATATTGGCCTTTTACTACACAAAAACCTGGAAAGTCCTAAAAAACACAGAATGAGCTGGTCACCCTATCAGTTGGAAGAGCATTGGGATGATGTTGTAGTTGTTAAAACTTTAGAAGTTCAGACTCGGCACCTGTGACACAAGTGGCTAAGGCGCCAGCCACATACACCTGAGCTGGCAGGTTTGAATCCAGCCTGGGCCCGCCAAACAACAATGATGGCTGCAACAAAAAAATGGCCGGGCATTGTGGTGGGTGCCTATAGTCCCAGCTACTTGGGAGGCAGAGGCAAGAGAATCGCTTGAGCCCAGGAGTTGGAGGTTGCTGTGACGTGTGATGCCACAGCACTCTACCCAGGACGACAGCTTGAGGCTCTGTCGAAAAAAAAAAAAAAAAAAAAAAAGAGGAGATTCTCAAGGATGGACCCAGACCTCTGAGGAGGAAGGGGCAGTTGGCCAGTTGGCTGTGCTGGTGTCTCCACAGAGATGCCGTCAGAGAGGTTGGTTCTATAAAAGATGGGAAAGCTACCAACTGCATTTAGCTGCTGCTATGGGGATAAGCTAGAACTGCAAGATTGAGGAAGCATTTCTGGAGTGCTGGTCTCCCTTCTCCCACTGGTGCCCCCTGCTGGCAAAGCTTAACAGAGAACCAGCTGGCAAGGCAGAAAGCATGTGCAGAGTCCTATCTCCCCATCACTGAACAAAGAGACAATAGCTTAGTAACTGGCACAGGGGTATCAAACGTAGGAGGGAAGAAAATATCTGTGGTAAAAGATTTAATTAAAGAACCTGCCTTTTCAGAAATCCTTCCCAAACTCATGAATACAGTCTACCTAAGAACTCAGGAAGAAGTTAATTTCTACAAAATGTTGTTTTCTCTGCTCCTGCCCTGTGACCTAAATGATGAGTTTACCCATTTTTCTTCCCTCCCACCACTGTGTCACCCACCAAGGAACAATCTAGGGCGCTAGCAGTCACAGCAGCAGACCTGACACTAAGTCATGTCTCCTGGCCTTCTCCCCAGTGAGGCATGTTGCCTGCTTTACAAACTTTCAGACAGCTGAGCTGAGAGGAGAATTAGGCAGCTTTAAAAATTGATATATTCATTATTCTTTCATGAGCCACTGCAATCCAGCAGCACAAGGCCAAAGGCATGCACATGGAAGCTGCTATATCACTCTGGCCCATTCCTTGCAGATTTGACCCACTAAAAGAGAACAAATAGAGGGGCCAAATGATGCCATACACAGCTCATCACCAAAGGAGCTTTCATCAGACAGTGGCAGAAAATGTTGGTCTCATATGGCTCAGGACAGACAGCAGCATCCTCTCCCTCCTCCCCCATCACCTCTGCCTCTGGCCCAGCAGTAGGAGAGAAAAATAATCCATAGCTGCAGCTCCAATTTTCATCTGTACTGCCCTGACAGGAGGGAAACCTTTTTCCAGGGATCTCCTTACTCAATTAGCATGTTAGTCAGCCTTATTTTCTCCTCTCCTTCTTCCTGCCTACTATTCTTCCCTTTTTCCATCTCTTCTTTTTTCCTTCCCCTCCATTCATTCCTCTGTCATTCCATCTTTCCCTTCCTTCTGAGTCCATCCTCTCTTCTCCTAACAGTTTGTCTCTCTTGTCTCTTTATGCTTGTGTATGCCTGTCTACATTTGTGTGTTTGTGTGTGTCCCGTAGGGCCTTCTATCTCCTGTAGCTTCTATGTCTCCCCTTGGTCCTCACTTCCAGCTCTAATTACTCTGGGTAGAAGAGCAAAGTGCCTCTGTCCCCTGCAGAAGGGAAGGATTCAGTTTTGTTCCCTTACTGCCTCTGCAATAAAAAGATGTAGCTGTGGCAAAGATTACTTCAGTTGAGGACATAAATATTGAGTCCGTCCCAACCAAGTACTAAACAATGAATTTCAGATGCACATTTCAGTTCAATGTTAGTTTTTTGAGATGCCAGCCACATGCTCATTATGTGGGACTCCCTAAGGAGGAATCAGATGGAGTGTGTGGGCCACAGACTCCATGGTCCCGTGAGGGAGGTAGATTTGGGGCATAAAGTGCATATAATCAGGCTAGGTAAGGAGTTATCCAAGAAAGACTTCCTGGAGGAGGTGATGCTGAATCTTGAAGAATGTATAGATATTATCTAGGTGGAGAAGCAAGAGAAGGACATACAAGGCAAAAACATATCATGAGCAGCAACATGGAGGCATAAAAAGAGAAAGAAAGAAAAATAAAACTAGCTCAAGGTATACAGAGACCACAGGCAGTGCAGGGCTAGTAGAGTACAAAGACAGATGCAGGCAGTGTAGGAAGAGGGGGCTAGAACGTTGAGAGATGCTTGGGGATGCTAACCTTGCCTCTTCCCTTGCTCCTCAGCACTCACTGTACCATCGGGCTTCTTCCTAGATGCACCTACTATTCACTGCGGCTTGCTCAGCCCCTGTGCAGGGCAGATCAGAGTGGCAGACAATTGGCTGGTAGCACACTCAGGCAATGACCCAAATGGGAGGTTTTGGGAGGGAAACCTGAGTTTATAACCCATCTTACATACCCACCCACTCTCATATTCCTTTAATCTCCCACACAAGCTACTTGCACTTTGTTCTTTGCTTTAGGGCAGGGCTCCTCAAACTACAGACCTTGGGCCACATGCGGCCCTCCGAGGAAATTTATCCGGCCCCCCCAGTTGTTTTTTGCTGCCGGTGCCTGTCCTGCTTAGCAGCCAACTCATCCTGGGCCGCAGTGCACATGTGTGGAATGTGCACCTCTCCTTCTCTCTGTCTCTCAATTCCTCCTCTCAGTCTCAGGTGAGACTGAGACTTGTGATTGGAGGAGTCACAAGCTCGCCTGTGCAGAGCCTGCTGCTGCCTGAGGACCGAGGTAAGAAATTAGGATTTTTTTTTTTTTGAAGTTAGGAGGTCTATTTTTTTTTTTTTATTTTGCAATTAGTAGGGCCTTTTTTTGTGGCTAAGGGGAACCTTTTTTTTTCTGAAGTTAGGTGGTCTTTTTTTTTTTTTTTTGCATATGGGGGCACCTTTTTTTCATTTTAAATAGTGTATTTGTATTTGTTCCCATTTTTTTTCTTTGCAGTTTTTGGGTTTGAACCCACCACCTCTGGTATATGGGACCAGCACCCTTCTCCATTGAGCCACAGGTGCCACCCCCATTTTATTTTTTTTACTTCAAAATAAGATATGTGCATTTTACATAGACATTTGTTCATAGTTTGTTTTTGTTTTTGTTTTTGTTTTGAGACAGATCCTCAAGCTGTCACCCTGGACAGAGTGCTGTGGCATCACAGCTCACAGCAACCTCTAATTCCTGGGCTCAAGTGAGTCTCCTGCCTCCACCTCCCAAGTAGCTGGGACTACAGGCGCCCACCACAATGCCCAGCCATTTTTGGGTTGCAGCCATCATTGTTG
>CAUYON010038193.1:0-22994 GCA_963573935.1 Arctocebus calabarensis
TTTATTAATCCATTCGTGGGTCAATGGGCACTTGGGCTTCTTCCACAACTTAGCAATTATGAATTGGGCTGCAATAAACATTCTGGTACAGATATCTTTATTGTGATGTGATTTTTGGTCTTCTGGATATATACCTAGTAAAGGAATTATAGGATCAAATGGCAGATGAACTCAGACTGCACCAGTTTTAACCATTTATTCCACCAGTTATGAGCTGTCAGATGTGAGCAAGTTAGTAAACCTCATTGTTTCTGTTTTCTCAGCTGCAAGAGGGAAATAATAACAGCTCCCACGTTGTAGTGTTCTTGTGAGAAGTAAATATGCTGGTTTACATGAGACCTGAACCAGCGCCTGGAACATAGATGAGCTATGTAAATATTAGTCGTCACTGTTCTATAATCTGTTTCAGGACCTCCTGAACTGACTTTCCAAAGACCCATGTCGTTGTGTACAGCCATAATTTCACAGCCATGGAGTATTCCCTTACGTGTATTCAGAACTGTGTACGCATCCACCATCGGGTCAGTGGACATTTGAGTTGTTTGCCCAACTCTGCAGACCTCAGTGTGGCTGAGAACAGCCCAGCCTGAGTGCCCCGACCCGCACACACCAGAGCCCCGGACTCACGGCGCATTCCTAGGACTAAAATCTGAGTCCTCCAGTTCCCCTGGTAGCGTCACACCTTCCAAAGTCGCTGCGTCATTTTATAGCTTTTGCCCACAAGTGTGTGTGTGGTTTTTTTCTTTTCTTTTCTGTTTTTAATTATTAAATCATAGCTGTGTACATTAATGCAATCGTGGGGTACAACGTGCTGGTTTTATATACAATTTGAAATATTTTCATCTACCTGGTTAACATAGCCTTCACGGTATTTTCTTGGTTATTGTGTTAAGACATTTATATTCTACGTTTAGTGAAGTGACAAAGCCACGTCAGGGCCTTGTCAGCCTTCCATCCTGGAAGGTGTACCTTTTCCCAGACTGGTGGGTAGCTTCAACTCGGTATTTTGCTGACTACAGTGTGACTAAGCTTCTTTGCAGAGATGTATGAGCCACTAAGTTCTTGGGTTCTGCACGGAGTGCCTGTTCAATCTTTTGCCCACTTCTCTGTTGGGCCTCCTGTCTTCCCTGTTGGTTCATACGCATGATGTATTACTGTGCACACTTCTCCCTGCTCGTGACTTGAATTGCAGCTCTCTCTTGCTGCTTCCTTTTTGTGACCATAATTTCAAGGCAATGGGTCGTAACACGCTTTTCTTCATGAGTCACGTTGTGTGTATTGTGTAAAGAAACTTGTCCCGTATTGAATTGCAAATATCATAAAGTCTGCCTTTCACATTTGTCCCTAATCAGTCTGGAGTCAATTAATTTGTGTGTGGTGTGAACAGAGTGGGGTCAGTTTGTTTAGAGTGAATAAATAATCTACAATATGTCAAACCTGCTGTCCCTTCCCTAATCTGGTGCCAGCTCTGTCATAAGCCAGGTTCTTTTTTTTTTTTTTTTAATATAGATGACTCTTGTTCTGAGCTTTCTCTTTTGTGGATGTCACAGTGTCCACTCCGGGCCATTTCCAGGCCCTAATCAGTATAAATTTATTTTCACTCATGATGTCTCAGAATTTATATGCTGCAGCTTGTACTTCAGTGGAAAATTGCTCTTCAAGGCTCTTTAATGTAAATACTAAAACACACACACCCTCACCCTATTGAGATTTTGACTGGCATTACTTTGAGTCCACAAGTAACTTTGAAGAGAAATGGTGCTTTTGTGATATTGAGTTCTCTGGCTCATGAAAATGTTCTGTATCTCCAGAGAGAGGAAGAGGCTCCCCTTGGCAGCCTGTTGGTGAGTGTGGAAGGCAGGCTTATCTCTGCTCACCCTGACACAGCAGTGGGGGTCCCTCTGGATGCCCCCCAGTAGATTCACAGTGCCCACACTCCCACTGCACCCTTGCACAGCCCAGCACATCTGGGCCTGGTTTCAGTTCCCACACTCTGCAAGACCATCAATATCAAGGCCGTGTCCCCTGTGCTGGCAGACCTGCCCAGGAGAAAGTGGGGTCCAGCACTCTGCTGCCCTTTCCCAGTTCTCACCTTTATTCACCTTCTCTCTGAGCAGTCCTTACCTTTTACCAGCAATTAATTGATAAATAGGTTTCTTTCTGAATAAAAACATGTTTTCTATAAAAGTTTTATTCAAAGTATCTAATTTACAATGCTGTAAGAAATTCTTTAAAAACTCTTTTCAATTTTTTAAGTGTATATACATCAATAAAAACCTAGTTAAAAATAGAGGAAAAGAGGGTTTCATGTTTTCAGCTCCATTAATGGCACTTTTATTTTTATATAAAGAAAAGTAACTCGTTCCTGGGATCGGTGTGTTCTCTGCTTAACATGACTCACCAAAGTTGTGCAAACGCTCATTGGATGAGCATGAAGTAAGCTCTGTCTCTATGAGAAACTTGGTGCTAGCCCTATCTGAACACATTTTCTCTACATTTTAGATTTAATCTTCAGAGATAAAGGATTCAAGAGCTACCCTCTAAAGCAAGATGGAAAAACCAGATCTCTCTGGTTTGAGGGACAAAAGGGAGGCGTTAGCTGGAGTTCGTGAATCCAGCCCGTGCAACCCCTCCTGAGGGAGGGAGTCGAACTCTCGGGTGCTGCCGTGATGTCCCCGAGGTAGATGAGAACCAGGAGATGTTGGAGGTATCGTTGGGATATTGTTTGTTAGTACTGAGCTGCTGTGTTCTCTCAGCTTTGGGCATAAAGGTCTAGAATAGAACACAGGGGACCCACGTTAGAACCAGAAAGCCTGAGCCCTTTCTCTTGGGCAATCACAGCTCTGAGAACCAGCCAAACCTTGGAGTAAGCCTGGGAGTCTTCATCTGAAAAAGGAAGACAATCACTCCTGTCGGTTTCCTCCGCTGTCTTTCACATACCTGCTGCTCGAAATGGCCCTATGTTTTGATCAGGAAGACAGAGGGTGACGACTGCTGTGGAATCACTGGGGCCACAGTCCCAGTCTCCCTCCATCATCTGCCAGGCCAGGGTTACGTGGCATCTGTTCATGGGAACTGTCTGACATCAGGGGCCCCGTAGCTTAGTCATAAGACAGTAACAGTTTGAGCATTCAGTGGCATCTGAGACTCAGACAAGTCAACCAGTGTCCTCATCTCGAAAGCAGAGATAACAATACGTATCTCACAGGACTGTGGTCCCCCAGTGTCACCCGAGGTCATGTGAGCACATAGAAAAGACCTTAATCAGTTGAAATGGGTCGTAAAGGCAGGACCTCTCATCCCTGGCAGTCTGTGCAGTGAGAACGTCAGAAACAAGACGGGGCCTCCTACCGCACCCGGGTGAGACTGAGACGCAAAGCATGACTCCATTTGTGCTATTTGTTTGCAGTCTCCAATCTTCTAGGACCCGCCAGTGTCCAGAGAGGGGTCACAGTGGTCAGAGGTGGGCACTGACCTGGAATCTGGATCCCTGGTCGCCTTCAGATTCTGACTGGTGTTGGCCTCCTTGAAGTTCAGAGGAGCGGCAGCCATGCTTTTTAGGACAGCTGAAACATGGCGCTCCCAGGTTCATCACCTGCCAGTGTCGCGTGTGGGTCAGTTAACAAAAAAGTGACACAGTGTCTCACGGTGGCTTCCCCTCTGTAAAGTGGGGATTGCTAATACCCACCTCTTGGAATTGCAGAAATGTGTAGCGGAGGCCTCACCTGGGCACAGGGCACTCTGTCCCCGCACGGCGGATGGGAAGCACGCATCCCAGGTAGATTTAACACGGCTTCCTCCCTCAGTCCCACCAGAGAGCTCAACCACATGCCCAGAAAACGAGTGCCCTTCCAACTCCAAGAGGCTACATCTAAATTGCCTTCTTGTTCTTTACTGGAATTAATAACAGCAAACAAAAGAAAATAACAGATCTGTGGGAAAAGTCAAGATCCAAAAGGGACAGATGTCTCGCTATTTCCTGGTGAGGCTGCAAATTCCACCAGCTTGGATGCCTTGTAAAAAGTAACCAGACAGGAGAAAGGCGAATGTTCCACAGCCTCCAATAAGCCCGAGATTCTGTGGCTGCAGGTACTGACTCTCCACTTTGCACAAAAGAGTCGCTGAGATAAAAGGTTGAGAAAAGGACAGATCTCTTGATGTGCAAGTTTCCGGTGGTCACTTCAGGACCAGTCCAGGATGAGCCTGGACATCCTGTGAGGGGTGAAGCCGGACTACTCAGCCCTGCCCAGGAGCCCACTGCATGGGAGGTCTGGGAGGCAGTGACGTAGGGACACTACCCAGGGACACAGGATGAACTCATAAACAATGTTCAATGATGGCAACAAAAAGAGCGGAACAAAATCTACCCAAGGACAGACTGTCCTGACGATGTATTTCTCCAGTGAAGCATCAAGAGCCTAAGTCCAGCCGCAGTCCCTGAACCAGGCTGGGTTTGACCCGGTTGCTGGAAGGCCATGAGCACAAAGTCAACCTTACCAGTGATGCGTGGGAATAATGGCTTGAATCCTGACACCTGAGCTCCTGTGGGTCACAGGCAGTTCCCTTCACCCATGAACAGCCTCAGCTTTGCACACAAAAAAGGAAGGGGCAGGTGAGAGGAGACAGCCCCGCTCTACCTGGATCACAGCATGGCTGGGGAGCCACTCTCAGAGGCCCACGGCATGGGGGCCCATCTCTGTCTTCTCCACTTCTGTTTTTCATGAGCCAGTTTCACCAGCAGTGGGGAATTTGTTCCTAGCAAAGAACAAGTTAACTGAAAGAAGAATCCAAGTTAACTGAAATGCAATTAGAATCCGAAATGGTCTTTCTTAAGTTTTTTTCTTTTTTAAATTTTTATCGACATATAACAATTGTGTCTGTTTGGTGGTACCTGTGATATTTTGATACATGAGCAAATTAGGGTGATGGGGATATCCATCCCCGCAAACATTTCTCTTTTCTTTGTGTGAGGAGCATTATAATAATTCTCTTCTAGCTATTGTGAAATATACAATACTTTATGATAACTATAATCCCCAACGGTGCTATTGCACTCTGGAACTTGCCCTTTCTATCTAACTGCATTTTTGTACCCATCACTCAACTTCTTTTCAAAGCAGATGTCTACACATACAGTTACGACATGTGTGTCTGTGTGTGCGTGTGTCCACACCATTTTCAAAGTGCCCACTAAGTACTTGGTGTGTATCTCACTGCACCAAAGAGTGAATGTGAATTAAGTATATTGTTGTGTCCAAAGTGAAAGCTGAGGCTGTGAAGGGTGTGAATTGAAGTCTGTCTGACTTCAGCACCTGTGTCATTTCCACTTAATCATGCAGATTTATAGGAAAGGAGAAGAACTAATATTTCAGGATACCTATATAGTCTCAAAATGACAATCACAATAGTACCAGTGTCAGCAGCATGAGCTGGCACCAGCGCAGCTTTACAGATTTGCACAGTTAACACGCTCCCACCTGCATCGTCACAGCACTCCCGTGAGGAATGATCACTATTCCCTTTTTAAACATTAGCAACAAAGCAAAGCTCTGTGCAAAGCAAAGTGGTTTGGTCAAATTCACAGGGTGTATAATTAACAAAAACAAGTCACAATCACTGCTTCCCAGACCCCATCCTCCTGGGCAAATTCAATATCGCTATTTCATCAGATAATCTGCTTTCCACTGCAGCCACCTTGATGGAGGTGGCTGTGTGTCCCAACATACCCAACACAGTTCACGTTCACACTGCTTTCCCAGAGGGACTATTAATAGTGCCCCTTTCCCTCTCCAGAACCACCTTGGTATATGCAAGTGTTGCCTGGACACTCTACCTACAAGCCACATTTAATAGGAGACATTTTCCCAGGGAAGTGTAAGTCCTCACTGGGGCACAGAGGCTGTCAGTGTGACCGGTATCCCCACAAAGCCCCAGGGTGCAGGCACAGGCTGTGCCAGGCTGCAGAGAATGAGGCACAGGGACCCTCGGGCGGGGTCCCCAGTGCGTTGCTGTGCACCTGCCACTGAGAGCTCAGGGAAGATGAGAGGAATCCAGACGGCCAAGAGCCCACTTCGGCCCTAATTCTCTGCTTAATTCAATAAGCCCTGGATACACTCAAGGGGCCGTGTAGGGGAGGGCGCCCTAATGGCAGAGCGCCGGCAGGTTCAAGGAGCTGGGAGTCTTTAGGAAAGAAAGGACAAAAGGTAACTCTGAAATAGTGTTCTGAAACATCTGACGTACATATTATTTAATTTGTTGCAGTAACAAACTCAGAACAACCAGCCACTTGGCACATGAAGGGTTGCTGTTTGAAGGTTTATTGTGGAGATCGTGGTTCTCCAGGGCAGATCAGGCCCAGCCCAATACCCCCACTCACTAGAAAGCGTGCCGGCTCGGAAACATGTCACTGCTCGGAGGCTTGCGTGGGGTGACGACATTTTAAAGTATTATTGCCTCCAAAAGCCAGAACAGAGGGAAGAAAGGGCGGGGTTACAAAGGAAGGATTTGTGTTCTTTCCAGGTACCTCTCGGTGAAGAGGGTGCTCGCAGCCCAGCACCTTGGACAGCGTCCAGCTCCCCGATCCTGCGGCTAGTCCTGGCCCCATGGGAGGAAGTTTTCTTCACGTGAAACAAACCTGTTCTCTGTGGATATCAATCTTTCTTCCCATCAAGAGCTTCAAAGAAAACAGCTTAAGTCTTTGGAAAAGCTTCTCTGGACATCCCTTTGGCCTCGGTTTACTATTTCGGTTGAGTGAGGTTCACAGAGAGGATATCATGAGAGCCGGGATCTAGCACTGGCCTACGGAAGAAATTCAGCATGAAAGCTCTCCCCATTTTGTAGGTGGGGAAACTGAGGCAGGGAGTAGCCAAGCAACCTGCTCACAGCAGCCTAGTGGTGAGGGACAGAACCAGCAGTGAGGCACAGGCCCTGTCCACACCAGGTGTTGCCTCAACACCACAACTGTGGGTCTGGGAAATTGTTAAAACACGTCATACCAGCCCCATCACGAACGTCATGCAGCCGCAAGATAGGATTCAGGGAGGCGCGTCTCTGCTCTGTGCACGCTGTGAGCCGGAGCACACCAACATTCATATCGTGTGGTATTTATTGCCTCTTTTTCTTGATATTTACTTTCTAAATTTTCTCCACATGCTAATTTTGTAATGTCCTGTAAATATAAACTTAAAAAGCAAAGGTTAAAAAGAAAGAAAGGCACCAGGGAGGAAGGACGGGCTGGCTTTCCCCAGTTGTCTCGGGACAAGGCAAAGACTCGGCGTGGGCAAAGCAAAGGTGTGGAGAGGCTCGGGGGGCGTGAGGGAGGCCCAGAGCCAGGCGGAGGGGGCAGGGAGGGCCGGTGGGCAGCCAGGGGCAGGAGCCGTCGGCCTGAAACTGCGGCCTGCTGGCGACAGAGTGATCACTTCACAGGAGGGAGCCGAGACCCACGGGACGCCACCTCCCCAGGACTGCGGGCACGAGGTAGTGCTGGCCTCGGACGACGGGTCCCTGCCGTCTGGGGACAGGCAGGCCTGAGTCTGAAGCCAGACCAGCAGGAGTGGGAGGGGGGTTGAGCAGATCCCCGAGAGCCGGCTGGGTGATGAGGGTAACTCCACAAACGCATCAGGGGAGCAGCTGAATGAACTTGTCCGACTGGAGCAGTTCCCGCGGCTGGCTCCCTCTCCTGTCCTAGAGCCCTCCCGCTTAGCGCCTCACCCCTGCCCACACCACGGTGGCCTCAGAGGCGGGTGGGAATGGGACAGAAGGGCCGGCAGAGCCGTAGCCTTGCCCCTCTGTCTGTCTCCACCCCTGTGTCCTGCTCTCGGCATCTTCGTCCCTCTGGTTCTGGTCGTCTGTCTCTCTCCATATCTCTTTGTTATTCTCTTTCCCTCTACTTGACTCTGCCTCTGTCCCCGACTGTCCCTCTCTGTTTCAGTCTCTGACCCCGTCCCTGTCTCTTTGTCCCTTTCTGCCTTTTCTCTGTCTCTGTGTGTTTCTCTCTGTCTCTCGGACTCTCTCATTCTCTCTCTCTGACTCTGTCTCCTTCCATCTCTCTCCGTCTCCCTCTCACCCTCCCCCCGTTTCTCTCTCTCTGTCACCCTTTCTCTGCCCTTTCTCTCTCCGTGCCCCTCACACACACGTGCACACACACACAACCTCAGCTCAGTAACGGTCTGGTGCTCTTCATTTCCGAAGCTGATCGGTGATCTCATTGGACCTGTAGAACTGTCCATGGGAAGTAGAGAGACAGCCGGGAAGAGCCAGGCCCCGTGCAAACACAAATGGTTGGAATAGGCTCCCAGCAGCCTCAGCCTCCGCTCTCTGCCTGTGTCTCCCCTATGCCTCCCTCTGCAGAACGGGGTCACTTTCTGTTTGTCTGTTGACAGTTCCCAGCAGGTGATGCTCTAGTCCTTCCGGGCGTCCCTGGGCCGACTGGTCTGCTAACGTGCTAGGAGGTTCTACAGCTCCCTAGGCCGGTGGTCCTCCCTGGGAGCCTCTCTGAGCATAACGCTACCATGGTCCCGGCATGCCTGGGGCTGTGGGGTGGTCGCAGTATCACAATGCTTGTTACTCTATTGCCCAGGAAGACTACTGCAAGTCTTGGAAACTCACAAGAAAGACATCCCAGGCTGCTAGAGTCAGTGTGATCAGTGAAGTAGAACCAGTAAAGATCAGTCTGACCCGAGTTCCCTGCAGTGTGAGGGCTTTGGGCCAGTCACTTCCAAAGTGACCGTACTCACAGGACGCAGCCAAAACATGGGACTTTGGGGAGGACTGCCAATTCCCAGGGTGCGTTTCTGAAAACAGTAGTCCCCAGGATCACACAAAAGAATAAAAAGGCTTGTTTCGGGGCACTGCCTGTGTATCATCGAGTAGGGCACCGGCCCCATATACCAAAGGTGGTGGGTTCAAACCCGGCCTCGGCCAAACTGCAAAAATAGTAAAATAGCTGGGCATTGTGGTGGACGCCTGTAGTCCCAGCTACTCGGGAGGCTGAGGCAGGAAAATCGCCTAAGCCCAGGAGGTGGAGGTTGCTGTGAGCTGTGTGACGCCACGGGACTCTACCGAGGGCGATAAAGTAACACTCTGTCTCTACAAAAAAAAAAAAAAGGCTTATTTCGTAACCCAAGAACAAGGAGAAGCAGAAGAGACTCTCTTGAGTTTCTCGATGCCTATTGGACGGTCAAAGCCCCAGAGCAGCCCTGCAGGACTCATGCCCGTTACGTCCACATCCAACAGGCTAAACACAACTATTGGGCACTTACCGGTTACTCTCCCTGCTGGGGTGTCCGTGCATGCTTTCCTGTCTCTGTATCCACCAACATGCCTGCAGCTCAGACCCTCCGGGTTGTCTAACTGGTATAAACCTAAACCACTCAGGCTACTTATTAATTCCTGTCCTGAGGAGTGGAGAAGAGAGAAAGCTCTGACGTGCTGGCTTCCGGCAACTGCTGGCACCTCTGACTTCACGGGCGTCTGTGTCTTAGGCACATCTCAGCCTTCACCCTGCTGCCCACAGCATCCAACCCATCTTCCCCTTCTTCCCCTCCTCACATCTGACCCTTCAGGACTAGACACTGCCGTCCTGACCCCGAGCTCCTGCATCCGCTGGTTTCTAGGGCTCGGTTCTCCTCCTGAGGCAGCTGTGTTTTCCACCATCGAAGCACTTGTCTCACCGAATTGGGTTTCTTCTTTATATGCCTGTTTTCTTGCTAAGCTGGAAGACTCTAGAAGCCAGGGCACCTTTTTTTATAATTATTATGTGTATCACCTTTGTGTCTAAAACAAAAATAATAATATCTCAAATTTACTTGAGATATGTTTATATGCATATATATATAATTCATCTAGATAATATAATGTGTCAGGCCCCATCGTTAATCTCTTCAATTATCCACAGCAGCAGATCCTGGTCTTACACTAGATTTACAGACGAGGAACTGAAGGCTTAGAAACATCTCCTGGAACTGCCTGAGTTGGAGCTACTTGAGCACAAGGTTAGGGCTGAAATTTAAGCCCAGGCGGTCAGATCCCAGAACTCTTACCCTGACCACCTTATAATGTTACATAGGGGAAATGCTTAGTAAATATTTGTTGAAAGAGAAAAGAGAGAAGCTTTATTAAAGGAACGTGCTGTAAAAGGCCTGCATAGCTGGAGTGGCCCACTCTGAGTCTTGGAACGGATGGCACTCTCCCCAACCCAGGGGATTTGTCTCTGCAAACTTATACAGGGACTGGGTAAGTCAGACACACATTAGGCCAATCAGTGAGTTCAATGAGTAAAGGAGGACCTGTTTTCTGGAACGAGAACTGTGTGTAATACCTATTGAGATATAGTTTACTGCTATGAAGTGTTTGTGTCCCCCAAAGTTTATATATTGAAGGAGCTTAGACCCAGGGCCTTTGGGAGGGAGCTGAGGGTGGATGAGCTCATGGATGTGAAGCCTCCAGGGTGAGGCTGGTTCCCTTAGAAGACTGAAGGAGCCAGAGCTCTTTCTCGTTCTGTTCACGGTGCTGAGAGCAGCAGGAAGGCGGCCGTCTGTAAACCAGGGAGGGAGCCCTCATGGAGGCCCCACCCTCCTGGCACTCTGATCCCAGCCTTCTAGTCTCCAGAACTGTGAGAAATAAATGCTCTTGTTTAAACCACCAACTCTTCACTATTTTGTTACAGCAGCCCAAACAGATTAAGACATGTATATAATAAAAATCAGTGAATTTTTCACTTAAAATGGGTGGATTTCATAGTATAAAGTTTGTATGCATTCACTCTGCTGTTCCCTCTGACCAACCATGACAGTGATGTTTAACTGTTCCCTCTGACCAACCATGACAGTGACGCTCTTTCTAGATAAAGAGCTGGTGAGAACTTCCAGCCAGTGTGGAGGGCCGCTCTCTGCTCTGCACGATTTCAACTAGGGTTGTGCAAAGACCCCTTTTCCTTGGCCAGGCCCCTTATGCATGTACAGTAGTTAGCCGGGAGCTATTGATGCCAGTTCATATCTCCTCACAAAGTATAAGCTTTCAGGAAAGAAGGACATTTCTTTTACATCTTTAGATGAAGCCAAGAATGACCAAAGTAGCACACTTGTCTGGAAAACGCCTAGAGTTTGGAAGCAGGTGACAAAGTTTTGCCAGCCAGCATCACTCTTTTTAGAATATATGACCACAGCCTCTCCTTCCCCTTATGTATAATGAGAATAATACCTATTATAAACCCGGCTTCCAGGCTGCGAATGCCCCTGAAAATCTTCAGACATTTACCAAATACAAGGATAGAGAGTGCAAATCCAATTCAGTATTTCCTACTCCTTTAAATCTTTGCTGCTTACATTTTAAGGACTCAAATTTCCAAACAAAAACTTTTTTTCGAGTCTCTAAGCAGCCATTGTTCCCAAACCACTTGCTTTTATAACCTCGACTGCAAATACCAAGTCCTGTTTTGCTCAGATGAAAGAGTGATTTGAGAACCATTTAATGGTGTGCATTTTCTCAGCATCGCAATCACAGAAATACCTGGGCTAAATGGCTCAGCGCTGATCCACTGTGAAAATTTGTGGAGTGTTCAATTACCCTTAGAATTGTTCATCTCTTACCTGGGGAGCCCCAGAGTCTAATCACAGGACAATAGGCTGCAGTCGGGAAATTTCTTGCTGCACACAAAGAAAGTTCACAGAGAAGCCATGGCCCAGACCCCACGTGGAAAGAGAATTGTCCTTCATTTTTCAGTAACACACATCACCCTCCTTTTGGCATTTTGTTCTTAAGATCTCCCTGGGGAGGACAGAATGATGACAAAGAATCTAACATTGGTTTAGCAAATCTAAGGATAGAATGAATTCGAGGGCCAGAGACTCCAGTGACTAACGCTTGTGGGTCCCACCTGGATCTCGTTGGATTCAGAATGGGCCACATTTCTAGCAACAACTCTGCCCAGCACAGATTATGCATTTGAATCAAAAAATACCCACTAGACTCCAAAATGGAAAGTCCCCAGTGACATTTAGTTTTCTCAGCCCGAGTTACAGGCTTCTTCATTTACTCTTTATCCTACAAATGTTTTAAAATGTCAATTATCTGCCAGTAACTGAACTAGAACAAAACAAGGTAGGGTTCCTGCCCTCAAGCGTCTCTCCTGGGTCTTGAGATGTGTCCACGACTGCTCTTCTGCTGACGCCAGGGAGGTGTTTCTATCATTTCAAGCAAGCCAGCACTACAGGGCCACTCACTGACCCGCAGGGAGCAGCCCAGAGCCAGGGCCCATGGAGCAGGTACAGCGACAGGAGGCAGAATTGGATCCCAGTTTTGAGAGAAGAGTAAGAATAAGTGGCTTGGGAAGCAGGAGGGAGCCCCGCAGCCTTGGCGAGAGAAATGTTACAGGATGAGGTGCTGCCTGCCGTGGTGTAGTCAATGGCAACTTTGCAGAAAATGTAAGGGGCGGGGAGAGGGACTGGGAAGGGCCCCATGGAGCAGCTCTGGATAAAATCAGTGACAATTGTTGGACAGTTAAGTCAGTGCCTGAGGGGGGCAACTTTGTGAAAGGTGGGTTTCTGGCAGTGACGTTGTCATGGATACTCTAGGGACCATGAAAAGGATGGTAGCAACTGGCCCCAAAGAAAGGGACAGCCTCCTGGGAAGGACAAACACTTGGCTGAAAAGGATGAAGCAACTGGCCCCAAAGAAAGGGACAGCCTCCTAGGAAAATAGCGCATCTCAGAATGGAGGTAGTTAGGGATCCTGCCAAACTGTGCCATTCCAGTGTACAGCTTCCCATTTCTGGGCTTCAGGTCTTTTTCTTTTTCTTTTTCTTTTTTTTTTTTTAGTGTCTCTCAAGCTATCACCCCAGGTAGAGTGCTATGGAGTCACAGCCCACAGAAACCTCAAACTCTTTGGTTCAAGTGATCCTCTTGCCTCAGCCTCCCAAGTAACTGGGACCACAGGCACCCATCACAAAACCTGGCTATTTTTTTTTCTTGTTGCAGTTGTCATTGTTGATTAGCAGGCCCAGGCCAGGTTCGAACCCGCCAGCCTCAGTGTATGGGGCCGGAGCCCTACCCACTGAGCTATGGGCGCTGCCCTGGGCTTCAGGTCTTTCTTTTACACGGTGAGGAGCTGGGAGTGCTCGGCTTCTAAGAAAAGTGGGAACAGGTATAAGAAGATCTGAGCTCATGGAGATCTAGTCAGCCCGTTCATCTGCTGAGCTTCTCTCCCGTCCTTCCTTCCTTTCCTTTTACCTTGAGTCAAGGTCTCACTCTGTTGCCCAGGCTAGAGTGCCCTGGAGTCATAGCTCACAGCAACCTCAGAGTCCTGGGCTCAAGCCTCCCGAGTAACTGGGGCTACAGGCATGCACCATCATACCCAGCTAACTTTTTAAAATTGGTTATAAAGATGGGATATGGCTATGTTGCTCATTCTGGTCTCAAACTCCTGTCCTCACGTGATCCTTCTGCTGCAGCCTCCAAAGTGCTGGGATTCCAGATGTGAGCTACCATGCCCAGCCCTCTTTTCCTTTCTTTCCTTTTTCCACCCCGCATCCCTCTTCACCACACACACACACACACATACACACTATGTTTCCTGCAGAAATGAAGCTGATTCTCATAACCAATTAGTGAGGTCATTGTCACACAGAGGGCGGCCAACTTGCTCTGAGTGGGGTGGCAGCTTGTAACACTTAATTTCATGTCCAGAAAGGATGACCACATCATTATTACCAGACACAGTCCCAAAGACTCCATCCGTCCCCCACTGATGTCTGCCCTGGTGTGCAGACAGCAGTTCAAAGAATCTGACTGGTTTAAAAATATAAGACCCCTGAAACCGGAGTGAGTTGCTTTTCCTGGCAGGTGATTACTGTGCTTAACTCTAATTGATCAGGAAAAGGTTCCAGTGATGTCTTTGGAGATAGGCAGGCGGTGCTAACAGGAATTGCAGCGCTTGGTCCCTGGACACTCACCTACCCGCAGACGCAGCTGCCGAAGGTACCGTGTGCTATTGAGTTTCAGCTGAGGGGCAGCCATGGTGTGGGACGCAGAGCTCCTCAGCTTTCTCTGGGCAAAGACAGAGCCTGAGACACCCACCAGTGATTGATCAAGGCCAAAGGGTGGTTGGCAACATGTACTTTCCTCCTAAGCTTTTTGTGTGTGTGTGTGCAGTTTTTGGCCAGGGCCAGGTTTGAACCCACCACCTCTGGTATATGGGGCCGCCGCCCTACTCACTGAGTCACAGGCGCCGCCCCCCTCCTAACCTTTTTTTTAAGTATATGTATTTCAGCATGCCACATCCATTTCAAAGTATACAATTTAATTATGTTTTAGTAAATTTACCAAATTGCATAGTCATCATCATAAATCAGCTTTGGAATATTTCCATCAACGCAGGCAGTAAGATTCTCCAGGCCCATTCACTGTTAACCCCGCTCCCCTAAACCCACCCACTTTCTCTACAGATTTGTCTTTTCTGGTCGGGCATCGTGCCTCACAACTATGATCCTACCACTCTGGGAGGCTGAGGTGGGTGGATGCCGTGAGCCCAGGAGTTGGAGACCAGCCTGAGCAAGAGCAAGACCCCTTCTCTACTAAAAATAGAAAAACTACCTGGGTGTTAAGGCAGGCACCTGTAGTCAGTGGATGCCATAACACCCAGGCAGAGGCAGAGGCTGAGGCAGGGGGATCACTTGAGCCCAGTTGTCTGAGGTTGCTGTGAGCTATGACACCACAGCACTCTACCCAGGGCAACAGAGTGAGACTCTGTCTCAAAAATAAATAAATGAATAAAATATATTTGCCTTTTCTGGACATTGCACATTAATGGAGTCTTACAAGCCCGTCTCTTGTGCCTGGCTTCTTTTCCATAGCTGCTTGAGGCTTGCTGGTGGTGTAGCACATACACAGTTCGTTCTTTGTCACTTCTAAACAGTATTCTACTGCATGGTTATTATTCTGTGTATGCATTCATCAGCTGATGGATCTTTAGGTTGTTTTCTATTATGGCTCTTATGAATAACACTGCTAGAACATCTGGGTATAAGGCTTTGCGAGGACACATACTTTCACGTCTCTTGGGAGAATTCCTACAAGCGGAATTGCTAGACCACATGGTATGTCCACGCTGTTTAAGAAGCTACTCTGTTTCATTGGTGGAAGCTCATTTGCTCTTTGCCCCCCAATGAAAACACTAGTGATTGTGACACAGGAACACGCCCTGCTCACACCTTCCCCTATGACCAAGATAGAAGACAAAGCTCAAGGCTGCTCTTCCCTCCCGACTGTACACCACTGGAAGAGCAGTGAAGAGTGTGAACCACAAAGTGGGGCTGCCAAGGAAGCCATAAAGACTTTTCCCTCCTTTGCTTTCTTTTCTGGCTCTGTGATATATAGGAAAACAAAATAACCAGAGACCCCAGGAGGTCAAACCATGAGCTTCCAAAGATTGGTGAACTCAAGAATCACTGATTGAACCCTTTATTGTTAATGCTCTGAGCAAAGGTTAACTATTATCTAATCAGAATTTAAATATCAGGAATTTAGGGTGTCTACCAAGTACCTAGCACAGAAACGGGTGAAAGATTTCAGGTAATCAGCTTGTAGTCCCATGGACGGGAAACTCCTCCCTCACAATTACATGTCCCGTTGTAGCTCACAGAGAGCTTGGGGAGCTTGTCTCCCCTTTGCGTACATCAATCCTGTTAATAAAGATTCTTTTTCTTTTTTATTAAATCATAGCTGTGTACATTAATGAATCATGGGGTACAAAGTGCTGGTTTCATATACAATCTGAATATTTTCATCAAACTGGTTAACATAGACTTCATGGCATTTTCTTAGTTATTGTGTGAAGACAGTTATATTCTGCGTTTAGTAAGTTTCACCTGTACCCTTCTAAGATGCACCGTAGGTGTGATCCCACCGATTACCCTCCCTCCACCCCAACCTCACCCCTCCCCTCCCTTGCCCCTTTCCCCATATTCTTATGCTATAATTGGGTTATAGCCTTCTTATGAAAGCTATAAATTGATTTCATAGTAGGGCTGAGTACATTGGATACTTTTTCTTTCATTCTTGAGATACTTTGCTAAGAAGAATATGTTCCAGCTCCATCCATGTAAACATTAAAGAGGTAAAGTCTCCATCTTTCTTTAAGGCTGCAGAATATTCCATGGTGTACACGTACCACAATTTATTAATCCATTCGTGGGTCGATGGGCACTTGGGCTCCTTCTATGACTTAGCAATTATGAATTGGGCTGCAGTAAATATTATGGTACAAATATCTTTGTTATAATGTGATTTTTGGTTTTCTGGATGTATACCTAGTAGAGGCATTATAGGAAAGAATGGCAGGTCTATTTTTAGATCTCTAAGTATTCTCCAAACATCTTTCCAAAAGGAATGTATTAGTTTGCATTCTCACCAGCAGTATAGAAGTGTTCCCTTTTCTCCACATCCATGCCAACATCTCTGGTTTTGGTATTTTGTGATATGTGCTAATCTGACTGGAGTTAGATGATACCTCAAAGTAGTTTTGATTTGCATTTCTCTGATGATTAAGGATGATGAGCATTTTTTCATGTGTTTATAGGCCGTGCACCTGTCTTCTTCAGAGAAGTTTCTCTTCAAGTCCCTTGCTCACCCTGAGATGAGATCACTTGTTCTTTTCTTGCTCACACATTTGAGTTCTCCGTGGATTCTGGTTATTAAACCTTTGTTGGAGGCATAACCTGCAAATATCTTCTCCCATTCTGAGGGCTGTCTGCTTGCTTTACTTACTGTGTTCTTGGCTGTGCAGAAGCTTTTTAGTTTGATCAGATCCCAGTAGTGTATTTTTGATGCTGCTTCTGTTGCCTGGAAAGTCCTCCTCATAAAATATTCGTCCAGGCTGATTCTTTTGAGAGTTTTCCCTGCACTTTCTTCTAGTATTTTTATAGTTTCATGTCTTAAGTTTGAATCTTTAATCCAGTGAGAGTCTATCTTAGTTAATGGAGAAAGGTGTGGGTCTAGTTTCAGTCTTCTATGGGTCACCAGCCAGTTCACCCAGCACTACTTGTTAAATAGGGAATCTTTTCCCCACTGAATGTTTTTAATTGGCTTGTCAAAGATTAAATAACAGTAGGTAGCTGGGTTCATCTCTTGGTTCTCTGTTCTGTTCCAAACATCTACCTCTCTGTTTTTGTGCCAGTACCATGCTGTTTTGATCACTATCGATTTATAGTATAGTCTGAGGTAGCATAATTCCTCCTGCTTTGTTTTTATTTCTGAGTAATGTCTTGGCTATTCGAAGTTTTTTCTGATTCCATATACAATGATCTATTATTTTTTCAAGATCTTTAAAGTATGACAATGGAACTTTAATAGAGTTTGCATTAAAATTGTATATTGCTTTGGGTAGTATGGACATTTTAACAATGTTGATTCTTCCCAGCCATGAACATGGTATGTTTTTCCATTTGTTAACATTTTCAGCTGTTTCTTTTCTTAGAGTTTCGTAGTTCTCTTTATAGAGATCTTTCACGTCCTTTGTTAGGTAAACTCCCAAATATTTTATCTTCTTTAGCACTACTGTGAACAGAATAGAGTCCTTGACTGTTTTTTCAGCTTGGCTATTGTTGGTGTATATAAAGGCAACAGATTTATGAGTGTTGATTTTGTAACCTGAAATACTACTGTATTCCTTGATCACTTGTAAGAGTTTTATAGTAGAATCCCTGGTGTTTTCCAGGTATACAATCATTATAAAGATTCTTAACAGAGAAAGAGATAGGCAGTGATTTAAGGTGGGTTAGCTGGTGGTGTTCTGGTGAATCCTGTGACAAAATTTTGCTCAATAAACAAATTTTGCTTAACCAAAAACTCTCTTGGAGGAAAAAATTTATGCATATATATGTATGCAAGTTGGTTGAAAATATTACTGATATTGAATATATACAGTACATAAATTATAAATAATGGTGAAAAAGGCAGTACTCGTCATTGAAAACTCCGCATAGCCAATTGATTCTCCTAGAGTGACAGATATCATTAACTTTTGCCGAACTGGGTTAACTTTTGCAAATTTATGATTGCAATTGACAAATGAATATAGTTCTGACACTAATATTGGTTGACATTCTCCTTGTTTGTCCAGGTTGTAAGCAACTTCTTTGCTAAATCAGAACACAGTCCTGCACACTGGAATGAAATCTCTATAGACACAACATACTTTTAAGTTAATCTGCTTTATTAACATTTCCTCTGTAATTTTCTTAAGTCTAAAAAAGCAATAAACCAAACTCTGATTTATAGCATGTTCCAATTCCTGTGGTGCAAATATTCCCATTACTTGGGCCACCCACGTACCATCACTGAACAGAGAGTAATGAAGATGTGGTCAGTAGCATATTTCTACCATAGAGAGAATGGCTGTACATATCATTGAGTCCATAGGTAATTGTGAAATGGAGTAAAATAATTAGAAAATGATGCATTTGTGTTTATATGATCTTTTCCTTTAATACATTTTATTCGATTACAACTTTATATGATTTGATGTTTAATAACGACTGTGTTTAACAACTGATATGAAAAATTCCTGAAATTTCAGTGCAGAAATGACCTGGCTGCAGCTCACCACTGGTGCCATGGCAGCCACTGCCCCCTTCTCCCTCTGCAGGAAGAGGCGATGTTGAGACACCCCCTTCATGATTGACTTTCTATTAAAAGACATCTGGCTTCACCTGAACACTGCCACTTACTAGTTAGTTGATGTTGGCAAAGCAGTTGGACCGCAGAGATTATTTCCTTATCTTTAAAGCAGGGAAGATTATTCCTTCATAGCAGTGCTATGCGGTGATAAAGGGGACAGCGCTGTGTTAGAGCTCACGCCGTAAGTCCTGGGGGTCTGCACCTGGTGCAGGTGTACAACTCCACTGGCTCCTAGTCACTAACAAAGTATGAGGTCTGACAATTAAGTTCACAAACTTGTCCCAGGAAAAGCAAAAGCACTACAGATCTCATTGCTGGATGTCACCATGGTCACCTTCAAAGTCCTCCCTATGGCCGTCTGGTGAGCAAGCGTAGTGATATTCAGCAGTGAGATGGGTAGCACTTTTTCTAGGATGAGTTCTCAAACTTACTTGTTAAACGTTGTATGATGACAGTTATGATGGCCCTTCCAGAAAAAGAGTTCCAGAATTGCACTGAAGGGCCCACTAGGCCCTGGCATTGCTGCCTGGCTTCCCGAGGGGTGTACTCGGAAGGGGCCCACATGACATTCAACAGTGAGTATGTAGCATTTTTTCTAGCATGAGTTCACAAACTTGATTGTCAGACCTTGTACAGTAAAAGCCTTTTTTTTTTCACTGAGAGATGAGGGCGTGTTACTGGGTTTTCTCCACACTCAGTCACCGAGAGGTTCCGGTGAGATAAGTCTGGAACGGGGGTTGGCATTCATGCTCCCAGGGGACCTTCCTGCAAAGGCACCACAGACACTGAGGGAAGTGGGGCTGTGACTCACGTCCTTCACTGCTCACAGATGGGAGGGACCAGGAACTGTGTACACTGGCTGCCCTCTGGGTGACGCAGGGGTGCAGGAAGGGAGTAGAGACAGTGTCCAGGACCAGCCCTGGGAGGCCTGTGCTCTGGGTACCGAGATGTGCGGTGACCCTGGCACTGGAAACGCCAGATATTAGAGTGGGGATTCCAGCAGCAATGTGGCAAATGAGTTGGAGAAAGTACAAGGGTGACTGGAGGAGGTGGGGACACGGGGGGCGGAGGGCAGGAACCACAGCCATCAGTAGACCTTTCCTCTCACTTCCCTTCCCTGTCTTTTTTTTTTTTAATTAATGTGAAGATACTTACAATTAGGTTACATTGTTTGTGTTTGTTAGGTAAAGTCCGAGTTGTAACTGAGCCCTTCACCTAAGAGCTGTTCCATGTACCCCTGACCCTGTGCCCACGAGGTGGGAGCTTACTGAGCCCCCTCCCCCTCCTGAATCTAATTGCATTTTTCCTCTCACGTAGGCCTGCAGTTGTCAATCTGCTAGTTTTGAATTAGTGTTGAGTACGTGGGATGCTTGTTTTTCTATTCTCAAGATACTTTACTAAGGAGAACCCTCCTTAACTCCATCCAGGTAACTACAAAAGATGTAAAGTCTCCATCTTTTTTGGCTGAACAGTATCCCATGGCACACATATACCACAGGTCGTTAATCCATCCACAGTTGATGGGCACTTGGGCTGTTTGTGAAATCATCTCAGCGATTGTGAATTGAGCTGTTATAAACATTTGAATGCAAAAGCCCTTATGTAAAAGGATTTTCTTGTCTTGTGAGTAGATACCTAGTAATGGGATTGCGGGATCAAATGGGAGGTCGACTTTAGCTCTTTGAGGATTCTCCATAATTCTTTCCAAAAGGACTGTACTAGTTTGCATCCCATGGGCAGTGTAAAAGTGTTCCCCTCTCTCGGGGCCCTCACCAGCATCTGTGGCTTTGGGAGTCTGTGATGTGGGCCACTCTCACTGGGCTCAGGCGCCATCTCTGGAGTCTTTCTTCATTCCCCTCTTGTCTTTGAGTGGTGAGCCAACATGTGAAGGAAATATTACATTACGGGGCAGCCTCTTTCTCCAGGAGCCCCTCCCACACTCCTGGATTTCCCATAGACTACAGAGGAAAGTCCCCCTATGTCTCTTTTACTGGGGTTTCTCATGGGGTATCTACTCACCAGGGAAATCTAGTTTTTAAGAAGTTGGGGGGTGGGGTTAGATACATGTATTGCTTTTTTCTTCTTGTTTTCTATCACGCATCCAGAATCTTTCAGGCATGACTATCTATAAATTAAATTCCCCTGAAATTTAATTAACCCGAGGACGGCACCAGGAATGATTCCCCTGGAAACATATTCATGGACCTGTAAAAAGAGAGATTCACCGTTGTTACCATGTTTGCTCATTATATACATTGATGGTCTATTAGAAGCTACATCCCCTGACAGTCAAGAGCAGAAGAGAAAAGAGAAAGCCTTGGAAAAACAGTATGTAAGGCTTCTTTTCATCCTGGTTCATCTATTTCCTTTTCCTGAATCAAAATTTAAACAAAAAGAAAAAGAGAGAGGAAGAAAAGGTTCTCTGGGTTTTCTTGGAACACGGACGTCAAGGATTCAGGCCTATTTTCTTATTCTCTAAATTGGATTATCTTTTTTTGTCTTTCTCTCCTCGAGAAGATTAAGAAGAAAAGGGAGCATTCATTTAAAAGACACGCAGGAAGCTTAATGAGAAAACAGGTAGTGGGGAAGTCGAGGCTAGGCAGGGAGCACCGGGGCCACCCTGAGCCTTGGTTCCATCAGCACCGGGCTGCTCCCACAGCCGATGTCACTTCTCTGCACCTCATTTTTCTCTTTTGTAAAATTAACAGGTTGGGGAAGACAAGATCTATTTTTTCCACCCAGCCTCATGCTCTGAGATTCTTTGAGGCTATAACTCCAGGAAAGGAAGGAGCTAAAATGAGATGCCACCCTCCACTTTGCACCTGCAACCCATAGACAGAGCGGGTTTATTCTAGAACATTCTGAACCATCTTATGCCTTAGTAAACAAGAATTAGTTACTCCATGAGGGATTCCTACCTCTGTCTACGGATCTTCGCATGCACAAGAGTCTCCTCTGCTGCTCTTCTGGGTGAGATCACCTGTTGTCAGAAAACAGAGTTTAAAGTTTAATAGAAGGTGTGCCACGTAACCGCACAGGATGCCGTCCTGAAAATTAAAGCCTGACCCATTTCAGGGAGGAACCCAAACCCTTCCTCTAATTCGAGAGAAGCCAGAAGAGGGTGTGCAGCCCAGGTGGCTCCCAGGGGCCTGAAGGAGGCCAGAGAAAGGGTCACTTCCTGACCAGAGACGAGCTCTGACTAAGGGCAAATCCCACAGGCAGCTGTCAGAGCTTTTCAGAGAGGAAACCAGCCAGAGCCGGGAGGCTGCCTGGACCCGGGGAGCCATTCAAAGCAGGAATAAACGAAGGATGGAAACGGAATGAAGGGGGGCAGAGAGACCAGAGCACCTTGCTCATTGGCTTGGCCCCCTCACTTGGCCACCAACTTCCCGAGGGCAGCACCTGTCCTGTCTTGTCCACCTGAGCCCCAGGCCTGACATGGACTGAATCCCCCAGTGATGCTATTAGGAGGTGGGCCTTTGGGAGGTGATTAGACCGTTACAGTGGAGCCCTCATGAATGGGCTTAGCACCCGTGGCCATAGTGGGGATACGACATGAAGACAGTGTCTGTAAACCGGGACACACACTACTCCAGAAACCAGCTCTAACTGCACCTTGATCTTGGCCTTCTCAGCTTGCAGAGCTGTGAGGAATCCATGTTCACTATTAGCCTCCACCCTAAGTTGATTTCTTCTGGCAGCCTGAACTGACTTCGACAGCCCCAGGACAATACCCAGCCCAGCTACCCAGTAAATATTTGACCCGAGGACAACACCAGGAATGGATTCCCAGTTTCAATTTGGGTCAATGAGGAATTTAAGTCTCTGGTAAGGATGTTTGTTCTCATGACCCTGGGACAGAGCCTATTGGAAACAGTCAAAGGGGGTTTGGGAGGAGAGGGGCAGGGTCCAGAATGGAGCTGGCTGTTGTTCAGTAGGGAGAGAGCAAGTGCCATTCTGGTTCAGAGACAAGGGTGCCACAGGTGCCCAGGTACATCTGGGAAAGATTCTAGGAATACATGGCGCCTACACTGGGACCAGAACACCACGGTGGACTAAAGATGCAGAGCTGGGGAAGCAAGAGAGGGAGAGAGATAGACTCACAGGGAGAGAGATGGACTCACGGGGAGAGAGATGGACTCACAGGGAGAGAGATGGACTCACGGGGAGAGAGATGGACTCACGGGGAGAGAGATGGACTCACGAGGAGAGAGATGGACTCATGGAAGAGAGATGGACTCACGGGGAGAGAGATAGACTCACGGGGAGAGAGATGGACTCACGGGGAGAGAGATGGACTCACGGGGAGAGAGATGGACTCAC
>CAUYON010038194.1:0-12366 GCA_963573935.1 Arctocebus calabarensis
AAGCTATAAATTAGCTTCATATTAGGGCTGAGTACATTGGATACTTTTTCTTCCATTCTTGAGATACTTTGCTAAGAAGAATATGTTCCAGCTCCATCCATGTAAACACAAAAGAGGTAAAGTCTCCATCTTTCTTTAAGGTTGCATAGTATTCCAGCTTTTAATAGATCACTTTCCCTCCAGCTTTTAATAACATCATCCTCATTTCCATCTGAGCTCTGTCAGAACTATTTTTAATATCAATATTTCTTCAAACATTTCAAAACTCTTACAGCCTCTACCCATTACCCAATTCCAAAGCCATTTACACATATTTAAGTATTTGGGGGGGGGGGTTTATACTTAAGAAAGGAAATGAAGGATCTCTACAGAGTGAACTATGAAAAGATGTAACAGAAGACATTAACAAATGGAAGAACATGCCATGCTGATGACTGGGAATAATCTACATTGTTAAAATGTCTACACTACCCATTAAATCTACAGATTTAGTGCAATTTCTATTAAAATACCAATGTCATACTATTGCAGGAAGACAAAGTCCAATGGAGAGAAAGAGCACCCAAACACTCCGTTTATAAGAGGAAGGGCTTTATTCCCCAGCTGGGAGCTTATGGCATAGAAAAATTCCAAATGGCCGCGCTCCCTGTCTAGCTTGATCTTTCCCTTTTTATCAACAGTCAAGAAGTTCCACCCAACAGGTACCCTTCTCATTGGCTAGTTTGAATCAAGCAGGAGATGGCTAGTCCAACCCCCACAGAACTACAGGATTTCACAGAACTTGGAAATTTCCAAGTTCCAGGAAGTTACAAATTCCTAAGGGCTGAGTCACCCAGGAGAGGACCCTGCAAGTGTATCCTTGTGCTCTCCTTGACAAGACCTGTTCTCCCAGACCTCACCCTTCTCGGGTATCCTCTCTACTTAAGTGTCTATTATAGCAGCACCCCACTTCTCAGTAACAAAATCTATATTAGTCTGGGTTCTCCAGAAAAAAAACAGAATTAATAAGATGGCAGACAGATACATGCTGTTTCTCCAGAGAACCTATTGTAGGAAGACAAGGCCCAATGGAGAGAAAGAGCACCCAAACACCACGTTTATAAGAGGAAGGGCTTTATTCACCAGTTGGGAGCTTACAGCATAGAAGAATTCCAAATGGCTGTGCTCTCTGTCTGGCTTGATCTTTCCCTTTTTATCAACAGTCAAAAAGTTCCACCCCACAGGTACCCTTCTCATTGGCCAATTTGAATCAGGTGGGAGACGCTATTCCAGCCCCTACAGAACTACAGGATTTCACAGAACTTGGAAATTTCCAAGTTCCAGGAAGTTAAGTTTACAAATTCTTAAGGGCTGAGTCACCATGAAGAGGACTCTTTAAGTGTATCCTTGTGGTCTCCTTGAGAAGACCGGTTCTCCTAGACCTCACCCTTCTCTGGTATCCTCTCTCAAACCCAGATTTATACAGATATATTTCTAGATATAGATATGTAATACAAATATATCTATAGATATAGAGAAGTATCTATGTACATATCTACCTATAGATAGATAGAGAAATATCATAAGGAATTTATGCCGATGATTGTGGAGAATTAGAAGTCTCAAGATTTGCAGTCGACAAGCTGAAGACCCAAGAGATTCACTGGTATAGTTCCACCCCAAGTCCAAAGGTCTAATAACCAGGAAAGCCAACAGTGTAAATTCCAAACCAATCTGAATCAAAAGCAGGAAAAAGGCAATGTACCAGATGAAAGACATGCAAAGAAAAAAGACTTTCTTAATCAGCCTTTTGATGAAATATCAGAGCACCTTGTAACCTAGTCAGGTTAACAGATAAATTTAACCCACATAAAAACCAAGGAAGATGACACAGCTCTTCAGTTGAATGGTTTCTGCCTTTCCACTCTACTCCCTACTGGCTCTTTCCCTTGGGGAAACTTTCTGAATCTTCTTTTAATCAAGTGAAGTGGGCAGAGGTAAGGAAAGCAGGGAAGTATATGGGCAGGATGGATGGAGCAAGAATTTCTAAATGACTTTGGGACTAACACATCTTTTCAGGTAAAACTCAATTTGGGGAATGTACCAACTTAAAAGGGAGATTTTTAATAATCCTGTGTTTAGCCTACATCTATAGCATGTTCAAGCATTAAATGGCATTAAAATTACATATTTAGAATTTGCAAGAAGGTAAGCAGGATCAAGAAGATTTTTAAGGAAGGCTTGTTAAGTTTCTGTAATATTCATGCCTCAACAGCCCTTTAAGACAGATATTATCCCCACATTACAGGGTAGAAAGGGAGGCAAAGGCATGTTCCTGCCACAGTGATGGAGTAACAGCTGAGCCAGGCAGGTGTCAGGAGTTCTTCCGGGTCTGCTGTTCCTCACCCCCCAACACTGGGGGAGCTGGAGTGCTGTCAATTAGCAGTGCCTCCCTCCTTTCTTCACATGTGACAACTCTAGGGACTATTTTTCTCTCATCAGTTTCAAAAATGATCAAGCATGGTTTTTAGCACCATGCTCTGGAATCAATTAAACATTTTAATCAGAGATGAAAATTACAAGAAGCTGTCAGTAGACTCATTCCAGGGCAGATCCCCTGGCCCATGCCACATCACTTCTAATAAGACTATAATAACACTTTTAATCCTGCACTCCATAGTCAGTGAGTTGTTCCTAATTACTCACATCTGCAAGAGAACTCGCTGTATTAGGCCCTGAGCTGAAGCCATCCCAAACCCCTTAATTCAGTGCTTCTCAACCTGTGGTCTGCAACCACTTTGTAACAATGAAAATACATCCTGCATATCATATATTTACATTACAATTCATAACAGGAGCAAAATTACAGTTATGAAGTAGCAACAAAAATAATTTTATGGTTGGGGGTCACCACAACATCAAGAACTGTATTAAAGGGTCGCAACATTAGGAAGCATTACGAAGGTTGAGAACCACTGCCTTATATGATTTTACAAATTCCTTGGGACAGGACATGCTAAGATGAGAAGAAATAGGGAAACATACTCCATCATGTGCAGAAAGTCATGCAGAAGACATCACAATTAATACAACTGTGATAAAACCAGTCATAATTAATAGAGCTGCATTAAAGAGAATTTGAAAATTTATCTACCTACAAAAAAGGAATTATTTCCTACTCTTTGAAAAAATAGCTGCAGAAAATTGGGAATTTTTTGTGGTCAAACTTTACATGTTACTAGTCAATTCCCATTTCAAGTAAAAGTAGACAGACATGTGAGTCCTGTTCCACAGTATTTTATTAAGGAACATTCTGACTCATTGATGAATCATTCCAAACAGTAACCATTTAGAGTTCATAGAACTCGGTCCTATCGACACTGCATTCTTTATCAACATAGTTAATTGGTCAATTCTGCTTTGCATAAAGGGGGCTTTTCTCTTCTGTGCCAGTATGTGGTTGAAAAAGCCATCGAGGGAAGAAATAAAGGCATTTAGTTGTGAATATGTAACCGAGATCTCCACAGTAAACACAATAGAATCTGAGACCCACAAAAACCTTCCAGTACAACTTCATTCAGCCCCCAACTCATCAATAACAAATCCCTTGCCCCTACAAAATAGTAATGCACATTACAAAACTGTGAATAGAAGTTTGGAATAGGTAAATCTAAGTTGCACTTCTCAGATAGGCTTAGTATTGGATATTAAACCAAAAGAATATGAACATAGTCTGACCACAGAGCTCTGCACATAGCAGCTTTTCTATTATTATTTCAAAGTATTATGTGGGTTCGAATGTTCTTGGTTACATGAATCACTTTTGTTAATGCTTGAGTCAGGGTTATAAGTGTTCCCTCGTCACCCAGATAGTGTTCACACATAGTAACTTGATGGAGAATTATGCAGAAATTGTAATGAATTCCCACTGCACTGTGCACACATAATATGCTCCCTTCATTCCATGCCATCTGATACTTTGTCACCACCACTCATGCAGAACAACCCAGCTTCAACCACTGAGCTGGAATTGTGTCCTCTCCCTGTGATTAGCTATCAGTTGAACCCTTAGCACTCATCCCTGAATGAGATGGCACTCATTTAATCTGAAAAGGCTTGCTATGTAATAACACCTTGGTAGGCTCTGACCCAGTCTGAACTGTTCGGGAAAAGCAGACTTGGGAGGTTGATTCACAGCTTCAATAGCTCTAAAAATGCATGTGAATCCAGGAAACATTCCCCACCCCGCAACCAAAATGTATAAGCCACCAACATAATGAAAACCTCATAACACTCCCTGACTTCCACCTCCTGTGGGCACTCATCTTCTGCTCATCCACAGCACACAATGCATTCATTCACCAATAAGCATGTTCTGGAACCTCTGATGGGCCCACACACACAATTTGTACCTTCGACAAGGAGCAGGGAGCCACCAAAACTGTTTGGACTAGGTCTCACATTCATGAAGGGATTCCAATTTAGGCTGTTGAAGTTGTCTTTAAAAGTTGCACATTAGTCACACTGTGTGATTGAAAGAAGAAATTTATCACCCAGACTTAAACTTATGTCTAATCACCACAACATACCATCTCTAACACACCATGAATTATAATGAAGTTTTAATGAAGCTCTGAATAGAAAAAAACTACCTTGTGTCTTTATGCTTTATAAAATTCATTTGCTCTATGTAAACCTCTAAAATGTACTACAAGAAAGTTCAGATGTTTATACCTTAATATACTGGAAGCCTTTAAAATGGAAGTGAATTGGGCCCTCTCAATCCCTATGGGAGAGAGAGAATGAGAAGGGGCTGAGAAAAGAGCAGCACTTTGTAATACATATGCCCTGCTGTCCACCCAGGACTCTGTGTCTCCCTAGAGGGCCCTTGTGTTGAGCTCATTCTTCCACTTACATGCTCTCTCCTTACTTCAGTATTCTCCCTTTCCCTGAGTTAACATATCTTTGGTGGCTTCTAATAATAGGGCACAACAACCTGGGTCTCTCTCAAAAATATAAAATATAGTGATAAAATATAACAAATTTTTTAATTAAAGGTTACCTTTAAAAGAAAGAACTTCCAGGAATAAAATGGGGATCAAAGCAAGATAATCAATGAGAACTGTGCTTTCAGGGCTTCTTGTGTGTGTTCAACACTAGGATAAGCATCTTTATACACACAGTGTTTTTTAGGTCTTCTCCACCTCAACCCCAGCTGCCAGGAAATATTCACAGAAGTAAGGTTCTCTGTGTATATGCTTCCTATCTGTGCATCCTTATAGGCTCTGATTATCAGCACTCATTTCCTCCACTGTTATTAAATTTTAATATATGGGCTGCCAAAGCAAGCACACATTGTACCACAGCAAAAATTGCTTTTTGTAGGTAAACGATCCAAACACTGTCATGGCCTTTCCCCAGCTACTGACATCAACAGCAATGAACCCATAGCTCTGGCATGCTCTGACCTGGCAGATATTTTACTCCAGACTACATTGACCACATCTCTGTGAAGAAAATAGTAGATGATAGAGAGACCCTGTCCAATCATTTGTACCCTTTATATCCTTAGGTACTCATTGTTGGTCCAGGTCCACCAAAGTGAGAGTCTTATCTGTGTTGTTCTTATTTCCAGTCTTCAAATCCATGCAATTCTTTGGGAGTTAATCAAGATCATCAACCATCACTCCTTTCCACCAAGTTATTCTCTGACCTAGACCCTGAATAGCAAAGTTGGTCAACAACCCAGTACCTGTTTCCCTCTCTTTCCTACTGATAGAATCTCAATTTCAAGCAATATACTCAACCCCGGGTTGTGGTTGGTTTAAAGCCAAACATAACAATCCCATTCCCCAGTTTCTGAGCCTCCTGACGGGTGATTGCATGCTCCAGTTCTAAGCCACTTAGAAGCAAATGGTGTGAGGGTGTGGTTCTGGAAAGATTTTGACATACTAGGTGAAAGAAAAAGACTCAGTAGAAATTGTCATTCTTCACTCTCCCCACCATGAACCCAGATGTCATGCTTGAAGATACAGCAGACGGCTTCAAGCAAAAGGAGGCAAACTAAATTCAAGGCAGAGAGAAGAACATGATTGAGCTGCTGCTTCCACTCTGAACTGCCAAACTCTAGACATATTATTTAAGATTTTTAAATGGTCACACACTGTTGCTTGAGCGAATATTCTGGAAAATATAGCTGAAAGCATTCCTAGTTGATGATATCCTCTTAGTTCTTGCATTGCTCTCAGGACAACCAGGTACAATTTATGTCACCTACAGAATGATGAGTGCCCTGATAGAGATTATTACAATATGGAATTTCTTATTTGTTTCATTATATATTATCCATTTCCTTCCTATACTGTAACCCCTAAGAGGTCTGACTGATTTGCTACTACAATAGAACCTCCATAGTGGCCCACCTCCCTCCATTGACTGCTTCCTTAAGTTGACCTAATTTTCATAAACCAGATATGCACCACATGTGTGTATCAGTACGGAGGCCTAGTTCCTTATGTTGACCACTTCTGTAGGTTGACCCATTTGTTATAGTCCCTGGGGTGGTCAACGTAGAGAGGGCCCACTGTATTAATTTACTCTCTACAATTTAATAGGTTGAGTCTACTCTACATTAAAGAGTAGAAGGTATGGGCTTTGCCCCTTGGTTGCACTATTTTTTTCTTTAGTATAAGTTATTTTTGCATGATTTATTATTACCACATGTTGGATTAGGCCTAACATCCTATTGTTTAGCATGTGTTGCAGAAGATTTTTCCAACATGAAGGACTGGCTGAATTGTAGATACATCCCATGAATACTAAAAAATTTTACATCTCATTAAGACAAGACATCATGGCCCAAAGGAAAGAATTCAAAAAGCTGACAGTGAAGGAAAGGGTTGACCTATATTTTCTGGAAAGACGCAGCCAAAGAAAGACAGCAGAATATTTTTGTGTTAGCAAGACCACAGTTAACAACATCTAAAAATGTAAACATGAGTACTTGGAGGGATATGGTAAGGAAAGCAGAGACTTACACTGTAAAAGGAGGAAAACTTCCCTCACTGATGTCAATAAACCCACATTTAGCTGGTTCAAACAAACGAGAGCAGTCAATGTCCCCAATCTCTAGGCCAATGAACCAAGAAGTTGCTACAAAAATTTGCACAGGAATTTGGGGTGGCAAATTTCCGAGTCTCAAGTGTTTGGTTTAAGAAATTTAAAGCTTAACACAAGATCTGCCAGAAAGTCTTGTGTGGTAAATCTGATGAAGTTCTAGTAGAAATTGTGAAAGAGTTCACCAAAATGTTTCCAGACTTCACCAGAGGCTTCAAAGATACTGGATGACATCTTTAACACTGACGAGTGCAGACTTTTTCAAGACAATGCCTGACAAGAACTTCGTCATAAAGAGTGATATATTTAAGCACAAAAAACTTTCCAAACAACACTTCATGGTTCTGCTTTGCACTAGCTCAACCAGAGAGAAACTGAAACCTTTGATGACTGGTAAATCAGCAAAGCCACATTCATTCAAGAACCTGAAGCCTGAAGACCTCCCCCTCAGTTGGAGATCAAACATCTGCACATGGATTACTGGTTCTCTGTTTGTTGTAGGCCCTTGGGTGCTCGACTTACAGAGGTACTACTGTATCTTCCCAACATCTAAAAAATTGTCTGGTACATAGTAGGCATCCCATAAATAGATGATACTGAATGAGATCAATTGGAAGGAGCACATTGGTGCTCAAGCTTTAGGAACTGGAGGGGCACTAACAATGGATTCACCTATAGTTGCAAAGCCAGCTCTGTGAACATAATACAAAAAAGACAATTATGAGAAGTCAGGGGGGCTGGCTGCCCAGAGAGCAAGATAAACCCCTTCCCCCAGACAACAGGGACCCACGCTGATACACTGATACCCTTTCTCAGGGTTGGAGTAGAGCTAGGGTGTCACATGCTTGCTGTTGTCATTGGCACCTTGGGATGTCTGAGCCATAGTAAGATGGCATGTAATTCTGATCTTCACTTGCCAGTGACAACCTGCAACACTGGGCTCTTCCATTGCTCTAGGAGTGCCTCAGAGCCAGCTGAAAATAGCTGATGGTGCTGCCAGTGGCCTGGAGGGAACCCCAAGGGGCAGGCACAAACAATGTGTATCAGTTTATATCCTCAGAGTGCACATGGGCTACTCACCATGAAGATGGTAGCTGAAAGTGGCTTTGAGGATGGTCTGGGGCATCTCCAGTCCCCATTTATATTTTTTAAAGATTTCCCATGGTGTATATGCAGTCTGTCAAACCTTTGTTACAAGAAAATGTGTGACTTTTGCCTATAAAACAAATGCCCAAATCAGGAAAGCTCAAATGCAGTTCTGAAGAAAGAATTGGAAGCCCTTGTCCTCCATGAATGACTGGATCTCACTCACTGAGTGTTCTCATAAGCTTCCACACACCTCTTTGTAGGTCATGAAGGGTCTTTTTAAGTTTGGTACATCTATTTCCTCCACTTTTTTTTTTTTTTGGAAGGAGGTTCAAAGTGATTTCCATCCACTCTATTCCTCTGAGCATGGCTTTCTATTTAAAGCTTACTGATCCCACTGATGTCATCAATATTACTCTGGTGACAGCCCATTCGAACCATGCGGAACATATAAAGAGCACTGAGTCTTCCTTAAACAATGGACGTTATATGACTTCAAAATGCATAGATCCTCCCAACCCAGCAACTATTCTGATGGAACTAGAAATTCAGATGGTACCATGATTTTCAACACAGAAAATCTTAGAATATCTGTGTAGAAAGCTATGATAGAGGTCACCTGCAATATTCTATTTCTGCTGTTTGAAAGTCTGCTCTGATTCCTTCAATAACAGAGTTGCTATCTCTATTAGCAATTCTACAGCTCTTGCCGACCTCCAGAGATATTCCTTGTATTTTGGAACAACTGTAGCTACTGGAAAATTCATCCTTATTTTAACCAAAACCGGCTTCTCTGACATGCACACACATTAACTCAAGTGTCACCCACTTCTATAAAACAGTCCTTCAAATGCTGGAAGACTATAAACCCATTCTCCCCATTCTGTCTTGGTTCCAAGATGAATACAGATAGTTCCCACAACAAAAATTACAAACTGCTTTCCTGGTTATTATTTGAGTTAATATTCATAATGAAATATTTGTTGTGGATGTTATGCCTATTTTTAATATTAGGAAACGTGGGACCAGAAAAGATGCTCCCAAGTCCAACCAGCTGGAAGATGACACAGCCTTAGCTAAAACTTAGCCAAGCTTCCTGACTCCCAATACTTTCTCCTTTTTCTTTAGGAGGTGTCATGGCTTTAAGTCCCCATGATGTCTAACACTCTTCTGTGAACACAGACCTATAATAAGTCACTCATCACTGAGTACAATGCACTGAGGAGTGGGAGGGGACAGCAGCACAGAGCAACATGAAACTTCCCCGCTCTTCATTCTGAACATGCCACTTCAATTAATGCGGTCCAAGTTCAAAAAAGCTCCTTTGGCACCATGCCCTTGCTATTTTAATAAAATGAGTTTTGTTTTTGGTTAGGGGGGAGGTTGCCATTTATAGAATCCATGTATGTGTGTTGTAGAGAACAAAGGCAAGCAAAAAAGAGAATTCCACCAACCAACAAAACCATTACTAACCATTTAACTATGCACATATTTTGTAATAAAATCGATTCAGGTGTCCATGTATTTAAATATTTTTCACTGTATCATTTTAGTAGTTGCATTGCCTTTCCTCATGTGGATATGCTGTCATTTAATCAATGTCCTATTGCTAGGGTCTTGTTTCCAATCTTTTTTGCTATAGCAACAATGCTAAAATGAATATAATTGTAGCTAAATCTTTCACACTTTTCCATAGGAGAAATGCCTAAAAGTGTTATTGCAGAGCCAAAGATATTTACACTTTAGAATTTTCCTGTTTGAAATGCCAAATATACCTCCAAAAAAGCTAGCAATTTATATTGTGATCAGAAGCATAAAATCCAGTCATTACAAACCATTGACTTACTGTATGTTACCTTTTATTATTTAATATTTGTCAATTTGATGAAGCAAAAATCATTCTTAACATTATTTTAATTTGCATGGTTCATATAGGCCCAAAGCTAATTATTTTTTAAAAGATATTCATATTTTTGGCCTATATTTTTACTAAGTGTTTACTTTTTTGTAAAAAGACTTTTTAAATTGATACATAATCATTGTACATATTTTATGGGGTACATGTGACATTTGATATAGCCATAATATGAAACGATCAAATCAGGGCGATTGAGATATTCATCATCTTAAACATTTATTTCTTTGTGTTGAGAACATTCCAAATCTTCTCCTCTAGCTATTTTGAAACATACAATAAATTATTGATTACTATAGTCACCCTACTATGGCTATCAAACACTAGAATTTACGCCTTCTATTTAACTGTTAGATTTTTACATTTTTTAATAGATTGATAAAGTAATTTGCAACTTTTGTTAGGTATCATTCGCTCCACAAATGAGCTTGCTCACACATAGCTCTCCTCTCTAGTATGTATCCTGTAATTTGGGCTGTCATTTATGCTTCATTTATACACATTTGTCTCCTGATAAATTTCATTTTGTTACATTTTCTGCCTAGTTGCAGCCTATTAAAACTGTACCATCCTATTTTGTCACCATCCTATTTTCTCCATGTTCTGAGGCTCCTATGAATTTAATCCATATTCCACCAGCAGATTTACTTGAGTCATGACAAAAGATATTATAGGATAGACATGACTCTGTATTAAATCCTGAGACCTCTCCACAAGGAGACATCATTCAGTATTTCTCTAATTAGTTCCTTTGGGTTATTTCAGAGTTCTCACGCATGTATTAAAGTGTGTGTGCCACTGAAGATACAAATAATGAGTCAAAGAATATATTGACTTAGGTCATAAGTAATTTAAAGACTACTCAGAAAGACATTAATCAAATATGCATACAAAACCCCATATAATTGCTATAATGACAGGTGCAATCAAGGAGGAATACACAAAGCTGTAAGATCCCATGAAAGGGATCCATCAGTTGCAATATTTTGATTAAGGCATGATTGTTATTTGGCACAGGACACAGATGATGTAGAAAAAGAAACATATTCAAGGGCTATTTAGAAAGTACAATCAAAAAGACTTTGTAATAAATTTCATATGAAAAATATGGAAGGAGTTTCCTAGGAAGACCATTAGGTTTCTAGATGATAAAAGTAAGTCCCATGCATCTAATCTTAGGGGTCCTACAGCTGTCTACGTGTGTGTGTGTGTGCAGTTGTATGTGCACGCACTTGTGTGCCTGTGCATTCATTCTAATTCTGATCTAAATATTATTTTAACCATGTTCTAAGTAATCTGTGTGCCTTCCATTGGTTAAGCAATTTCACATTCTAGAGCTTGTATTTGTTTGAATTCAGCATCTTGTTAGTACCAAGGACCACCTGGGACAATAGTATTTAACCTTCCATGGCTTGGCAAGTATGGCTTGCAGCCACGAATTTGGCAGATCCTCATGTCAACAGATTATTATAGCTATTACTGTTTTTGATAGATTTGCCTTTTGGATTTTGTACTAGCATTCGTGTTGATGGGTGGCAGTGTCTTGCTGAATGGCAATCATTGTTCTTGTATGTTTTGTGTGCTGTACAATGAAAGCTCTAATTGTCATTCCAGAAAAAGAAATTCCAAAACTGATTTGAATGGCATACTAGGTGGTAGCATTTATGCATAGCTTTCCAAGGGGGATATTGCAAAGATAACCATAGTAATATTCAGCAATGAGGTATGTAGCACTTTTTCTAGATAAGTTTGTGAACTAATTGTCAGACCTCATATATACATAGACTACAAATGAAGAGGGAGAAAATCTATTCTAAGTAGCTGAAAACCAAAAAAGAGCAAGAGTAGCTAGATTTACATCAGATAAAATAGACTACAAATAAAAGACAGAAAATTTAGACAAAGAAAGTTACTATATAATGATAATGGGGTGTATACATTAGATACTTTTTCTTCCATTCTAGAGATGCTTTGCTAAGGAGAACATGTTCCAGCTCCATCCATGTAAATATGAAAAAGGAAAAGTCACCATCTTTCTTTAAGGCTGCGTAATATTCCATGGTATACATGTACCACGGTTTATTAATCCATTTGTGGATTGATGGGCTTTTGGGCTTCTTCTATGACTTAGCAATTATGAATTGGGCTGCAATAAACAATCTGGTACAGATATCTTTGTTGTACTGTGATTTTTGGTCATCTGGGTATATACCCAGTAAAGGAATTATAGGGTCAAATGGTAAGTCTATTTTTAGATCTTTGAGTATTCT
>CAUYON010038197.1:0-10790 GCA_963573935.1 Arctocebus calabarensis
AATTTCCCTTGCCCAAAGAGCTACAGAGGCAGGGCCTGCACTGTAGCTGTGCATAAAAGGTAGAAACCATGTGAAGGGTTTCTGTAGACATCATCACTCCTCTTCCTCTTCCTCTTCTGCATCCCCAGCTCCCTGCTGCTTGGGGGGCTTTGCCTATTGAACAAAACACAAATAAGGAAATAGTAAGTAAAAGCACACTACTACTCCCCTGGAGCCCTGAAAATGTCCAACTTCCACATCAAAAGCCAAATGAACAGTCCGTCAGCCACAACGACCCTGAACCCCAGCAACTTATGACTTTAAGAGCTATATCTGCCCCACCCATGCCTGAGACTCCCCTAGATCCCAGGTTACCTTTGGAGTTCTGCTGCGGTAGCTGGCAGCTGTGGGGGTGACTCGGGAGTTCCTGCCACTTTCACTCCTACTACTGAAAGAAAAGAATTAGAAAGTAGCTCCTGATATGCCCCTGAACAAAAATCAGGAAACAGAAATAGCTGGTGTTACAGCAAAAGCAGCTCTCTGCTAGCACACAAACCCCTTGCATAGCAAAAGAATTTTGGTGGCCAGGCAAGGTGGCTCACACCTGTAATCCTAGCACTCTGGAAGGCCAAGGCAGGTGAACTGCTTGAGCTTATACGTTTGAGACCAACCTGAGCAAAAGCGAGACCTTATCTCTAATAAAAATAGAAAAACTGGGCAGCACCTGTGGCTCAGTGGGTAGGGCGCTGGCCCCACGTGCGGGTTCGAACCCAGCCCCAGCCAACCTACAACAACAAAAAAAAAAAAAAAGAAGAAGAAGAAGGAGAAAGAAAAACTGAGGCAAGAGGATCACTTCAGCCTGAGGTGGAGGTTTCTATGAGATATGACTCCAAGCCTCTCTACCTAGGGCAACATCTTAAGTCTCTGTCTCAAGAAAAAAAAAAAAAAAACAAAATATATTTTGAAATCTAGTAAAAATACAGGAAAAAGCCACATTCCTCCCCTTTCTGTGGACATTAAGTCTTACTCCAGGCCTTTTGCCCACATTCTCTCTAGCGCCATTCCCAGGCTATTAATTCTTACCTAGCTCCATATCTCCCTGCAGGCCCATGGGGGAAAGAGGGCGCAAGGTTTTCTGGGTAGAGATTTCGAACCGATTGAATCACTGGAACATGCCCAGTGGCCCCATTCTGACTGTTTGGATTCTGTCCCTGGATGTCCTGGCTGTCTGGGTTGTTGAGCTTCAGTACACGAGGAGGACTGGGCTGGCACCCAGGTCTGGGGCCCGAAGTTGATTTTGATAGTCGGTTATAGGTAGCTTTCATATTGTTGATGGGTCTGCTGGGGGGCAGAGGGTACGCGGGCCCATTAGCTGTTTCCTGCTTGATATCATCCATGTAACCAGAAGACAGGTCTCCTAAGAAGACAAGATAGTTAACAGCTTTAAAGGAAAACCTTGCTTTTGCTATAATGCTGTATTTAGGGCAAGATCAAAAAACCCTAGATCAGTGGTTCTCAACCTTCCTAATGCCTCAACCCTTTAATATAGTTCCTGTAGGTTACGACCCACAGATTGAGAACCACTGCTCTAGATAGAATAAAACTGCTCACCCCTAAAGACTGCTGGAACCCACATCTCTAGGACAGGGTTAGGAACACTTTTGTCTACTTTCCACACTTATTGTCAGACTCCTAAAATACAGCCTCCTAGCTATTCAACAACAATGTGCAAACACATATTGAAAACAGTCTCTTTCTTTTTCCTGTTGCTCAGGATAGCCCCAAACTTCTGGGCTCAAGGGATCCTCCCACTTCAGCCTCTTGAGTAGCTGGGACTACAGGTCATAGCAACCTCAAACCCTTGGGCTCAAGCAATTCTCTTGCCTCAGCCTCCTGAGTAGTTGGGACTACAGGCACCCGCTAGCTCAATGGTGCCCAGCTATTTTTTTGTTGTTGTTGTTCTGTTTTGTTTTGTTTAGCAGACCCGGGTTCAAACCCACCAGCCCTGGAGCATGTGGACAGCGCCCTAAGCATTGAGGTACAGGCGCCCAGGTTAAAAAATAACTTCTAATTGGCTTTGTAGTGGAGAGGATTTGAAAACAGTTTCCTGGCCTAGTCATGAGGCTCTTAAGTAATAATGTTTGAGTACCTTAAGTATATTTCAAATAGAAGAAGAGTCCTAGGGCAGCTACAGTGAGGTCTGCAAATTATCTATAAATAATCCAGTAAGTACACATAAAGGAGATCCACAGCTTATTCTAAGCAATGATTACTAAGTATCTCTTGAATATCCGCAAAGCCACTGGGATAAAACCCATCCTTGAGGATAGCTCAGTCTAATGAGGGACCACAGCTGGCTATAGGAGTCCCCCATGAGACCCTAGAGTGCTTGGTAACTCGAGATTCAGGCAACTCCCATGTTAGAGTAGCAGATGAGAAGTGGTAAGAAGGCTCAATCCAGCAATGGAGCTGTGGCCTTGGATCAGCTCTGGCTAATACCCTGGTGTCTGACACGCCTCCTAGGCAGCTCTGGTGAGGTCTCTCGAGGCTGAGAATCCTGTCTAGGAATCCCCTCTGTCACGTGGTTGTTTGCTGTGGCTGGGCGTTGGTCACACTGGTCCTAAACAAGAAAAATCAGAATAAATACCTCAGAAATGAGTCATTCCTGAAACAGGGAGGTGTGGGAGGAAAGGGAAGAGCAGGGTGGGTGAACACATGTCACCAGGATGGGGACTTTGACAACACTGGGGAACTAAGCAGCAGCACACATCTGGAATGGCAGTCATGTCCACTGGCACCAGAGGAACTGACAGAAGTACTTTCTGATTGGTGTAGGAATGAAAGAAGGGCTGGTCTTGGCAGCCCAGAAAAGAAAGCATTTCTATACTTCAACCAGAGTATTTGTGTGGTTGCTTATTTCAGTCTCCCCTACAAGACAACAAGCAGTTACTTATCTACTATTTGTTCCAATCTTATTCAAGAAATGAAATGTATTATGTTCTAGCAAGAGCTGTATGTTATGAACGATAAAAATGATCCCCGTAACAAATAAAAGGAGAAAATGTAGTTTCTGCTAACAGATTAAAATCCTATATTGCAAAAGCTAACATAGGATTTGAGACTGTCTAGTCCAACTCACTCATTTACAGATGTCCCCAGTGAGGACAGAAACTACTGAAGGTCAACCATAGAACAAAGTCAAAACTAGACCCTCCCCAGGTCTCTAGGAATACAAATCTCAAATGCCACCACAAGAAGAACCCACTCGAAGAGCAGAATGCATCAGTGACCTGAGGGAAACTCTTTGTCTCAAAAAAAAAAAAAAAAAAAACAAAGAATCTCATTTTGTCACCCGCCGTAGGCCCTGGTATCATAGTTGACAGCAACCTCAAACTCTTGGGATCAAGTGATTCTCTAGCCTCAGCCACCCAAGAAAGTGGGACTACAGGTGCCCACGAGAAACCCCCCTACCCGTTTGCTATTTTTAGAGATGGGGTCTGGGTCTTGCTCTTGCTCAGACTGGTCTTGAACTCCTAAGCTCAAGGGATCCACCCATCTCAGCCTCCCAGAGCTCTAGGATTATAGGAGTGAGCCACCATGCCCAGCCTGAGGGAAACTTTTTTTTTTTTTTTTTTTGGAGAAAGAGTACCAAGCTGTCACCCTGGGTAGTGCCATGGCATCACAGCTCACAGCAACCTCTAACTCTTGGACTCAAGCAATTCTCTTTCCTCGGCCTCCCAAGTAGCTGGGACTACAGGTGCCCAAAACAACATCCGGCTATTCTTTTGTTGTTGTTCAGTTGCCATTGTTGTTTTAGCTGACCCAGGCCGAGCTCAAACTCACCCGGCACACGTGGCCAGCACCCTACCCACTGAGCTATGGGGACCACCCTGAGGGAAACTCTTATCTAAACCCTTCCATGCCTATTCAAATACAGTGCTAGCTCTTTGGTCCTCAGGTAGTAACAAGACAGTTAAGCTACCAGATGACAAAGTCTGAAGGCCTAAAGTATTATGTCCCTCAGATAGCTCATAAGCACAAGGCCTGACCAGAAGCCAAGTGTACGGACTCCTGATTTAGGTTAGAATGCAACTTAATAGCTAAAGAAGTAGTCTTGTCTCTGGAAACCTTAGCTTCACTTAGAGGATCAGCATGGTGGACAGTCCTCCAGGGATTCTTACCTGATGATGAAACAGAACTTCCTCTTCAAGCTGTACCCCACAGAATTCACATGGGATGATGATGGTGTCCTCCACAGAGGGAGAATTGTTAAGGCCCATCAAAGAGGCTAACTGGTTACTTGTAGCCTGCTGCAGAAAGTTCTGGAAGATGACATCAGGTTCCTCCACCCTTCTGGGTGAAGAGCTGCCAGTATGGAATGAAGGTAAGGCACGTGAAGGGTTACAGCTTGTCTGTCATTCAAAACACACAGGTTAAAAAAAAAAAAAATCAGAGGTTAAGGAAAGACTATACTCCTAAATCCTAAAACATTTTCTAGAAGTCACAAAATTTTAATGCTTGATATTGGGGAGAGGATCTTAAAAGAGTCAAAGGAATCCACATAGAACACTCACTTTACTTTTAAATACTTCTATGCTAATTTTTTACTATGTTCATAAATTATTCTTTACATGAATTTGCAAAGATAAAAGATACCCACGGCCATACAATAAAAGAGGCCCAAATATTCTTTCTTATTCTTCTTAATAGATTTTATTATGGTGCTCCCAAACCAAAAACTAGATGTCTGCAAATACCGTATTATTTCATTTATGGAGGGAAGGTATGTTCCACCACCTAAGGGATAGGTCTACTTAAGCTGGGATAATGCCAGATGATGCCAAAGCAAATCAGACAGAGCATTGAGAGTAAAAGTGGGTCCCTTCACCAGGTAATCCTAAAACTCATAAGGCTAGTCTCTAACCATTCCTAAATGCCTCAAGAACTCTGAATCACTCAAAAAATAGGCCAGGCCTGATGGCTCACACCTGTAATCCTAGCACTCTGGGAGGCTGAGGTGGGTGGACTCAGGAGTTCAAAACCACCCTGAACAAGAGCAAGGTCCTGTCTCTACTTAAAAAATAGAAATAAACTAGCGAAGCACTGTGGTGCACACCTGTAGTCCCAGCTTCTTGGGAGTCTGAAACAAGAGGATCACTTGAACCCAAGAGTTTGAGGTTGCTATCAGCTATGATGATGCTGATCATACAATAGACATACAGAATATAAAAAAGCATTCAAAAAATACCTGACACCTTTCCTAACAAGGTATTAAGAGATTTAGAAACTAGAAAAACCAAATACCTGGCCTCATGGAATTTAGCTTAGTGGTACAGACCAACAGAGGATCAAGAGACCACAGGGTAACATGGGGAGACCACACAGGTGGGACTCCTGACCTTGTCTTCAGAATGTCCCTCAGGATGCTTTCCAAAAAGTCCTATCTGAACCTAATCTACAAATAGGAGGTCTAAGTTCTTGGGTGTGTTAAGGATGCAGGGGCAGAATGTCATGTACATTCCAGGGAGAGAAAGTAATGTGCAGAAAAGACCTTTGACCCTCCTAGGGAACTGCAAGGACATAAACACAGTTCCAATCAATCAAAACACGGCATGAGATGAGACCAGATTGTATGACAGTTGGCAGAGATGTACACTAGCCATCACTGTATGGTCTGCTGGCAACATTAGGTCTGCAGGAATAAGCATCACTTTTTCTAAGAGGGTAGAAGGCTACGATTTCATACCTGTCAGTCACACCATGGTGAAAAACAGCTGCTACTCTTACAAGCATTGTACTAAAATGGTTTGTTCAAGACCTCATGTGCCTGCACATGTTCCTACTTAAAACCCTCAAGTAATTCACAACACACCTGATGGTCAATCAGCAATTCCTCTGGATAGAGCTCCTCACAAAATTCACAAGGCAACATGGTCTCGTCAGCTGCACCTAGGTATTAGGCCATACACAGAGACTCAAATTAATAAAAATTAAACTTGATTTCAACTTTATTTTTTTTGAGACAGAGTCTCAAGCTGTTGCCGTGGGTGACTGCCAGTGTCATAGCTCACAGCAACCTCCAACTCAGGCTCAAGTGATCCTCTTGCCTCAGTTTTTCTATTTTTAGTAGAGACAGGGTCTTGCTTTTGCTCAGTCTAATTCAAGACTAGAGCTAGAGTGAGCTCAAGCAATCCTCCTGCCTTGGCCTCCAAGAGTGCTAGGATTATAGGCATGAGCCACTATACCCAGCCTTGATTTCAACTTTTTATCCTCCCATAGGATTTTATATAAAAGTTTGACTTCCTTTGCCATTTTTTAGATCTAGCAATATGTGGGGCTACAAAGTTCCAGAGGGAAACCATCCAAGAGACAAACCCTAGGCAAATCTTCCATTTTGGAACAAGAGATTTACTTGATACCAATTTCCTGAGTAGTAGTAAAGGAGCAAAGTACTCCTACTCTAAGGAAGAAATTTAAATATGCAATAACCTAGCTGCTAATTCAAGTGTTTTCCAAGCATTATTTCACTCCTTAGGAAAACTTATGAAGTAGATGCCTACATAATCCTCACTGAAGAAATAAAGGCTCATCTATTACTGGCAAACAATATCTTGAATACTCCTCTCAATACAAAATATCCCAAAAATGCTGACTAAAAGTAACAAAAGTAAATAAGTAGATGTTAAGCCCAAGATTCCCCCCCAAAAACACCCTGAGACTGTTGAACAAATGGGAGGGTGAACAATGGGAAGAGGTGGGGAAATTTGTCTGTGTAGGTTTTACCTCTGTCTAGGAGAGAAAAGCTTTTTTTTAATTTAATTTAATTTTTTTTTTTTTTTTTTGAGACAGAACCTCAAGCTGTCACCCTCGATAGAGTGCTGTGGCATCACAGCTCACAGCAACCTCCAATTCCTTGGCTCAAGTGAGTCTCTTGCCTCTGCCTCCCAAGTCGCTGGGACTATAGGCGCCCTCCACAACGCCAGGCCATTTTTTGGTTGCAGCTGTCATTGTTGTTTGGCGGGCCCAGGCTGGATTCGAACCCAGGTGTACATGGCTGGTACCTTTGCCCGTTTAGATACAAGCGCTGAGCCGAGAGAAAAGCTCTTAAGCAACAGTAAACAGGGTTTGGCCATTACATGGGTTTAAGGCAGAAATCATGTTTATATTTTTACATTCATATTTTCACGTAATTCACATTTATGATTTTTAGAAGTCCATGTAAAAAATTTAAAGTTATCCCTATTGGTAGTTTCTGAAGGTGCCCATTAGAAGCATGTTAAATCCTCTCATAAGAACATACCAGAAAACTTAATGTTAATATACATACACTTGTGCGAGTGCACGCACACACACACCGCAACAAACCTCCAAGAATGGAAGTCAGCAGAAAACAACATACCAACAAAAAGACTTCAGATATTAACATGTTAAAGAAACTGCAATACGGCTCGGCGCCTGTGGCTCAACGGGCTAAGGCGCCAGCCACGTACACCTGAGCTGGCAGGTTCGAATCCAGCCCGAGCCCGCCAAAACAACAATGACGGCTGCAACCAAAAAAATGGCCGGGCGTTGTGGCGGATGCCTGTGATCCCAGCTACTTGGGAGGCGGAGGCAGGAGACTCACTTTAGCCCAGGAATTGGAGGTTGCTGTGAGCTGTGATGCCACAGCACTCTACCCAGGGCGACAGCTTGAGGCTCTGTCTCAAAAAAAAAAAAAAAGAAACTGCAATATGACTAAGGAACAAAAGACTAAAAATTTTTTTGTTGTTAGAGACAAAGTCTCACTTTATCGCCCTTGGTAGAATGCTGTGTTGTCATAGCTCACAGCAACCTCTAGCTCTTGGGCTTAGACGATTCTCTTGCCTTAAGCCTCCCGAGTATGGGACTACAGGCGCCCGCCACAGCACCCAGCTATTTTTTTGTTGCAGCTTGAATGGGGCCAGGTTTGAAACCGCCACCCTCAGTATATGGGGCTGGTGCCCCACACACTAAACCATAGGTGCCGCCCTGATTATTTAAAAAATTATGAGGCATAATGAGGAAAAGAATTTTTTTTTTTTTGCAGTTTTTTTTGGCCGGGGCTTGATTTGAACCCACCACCTCCGGCATATGGGGTGGGCGCCCTACTAATTTGAGCCACAGATGGCGCCCAAGGAAAAGAATTTTAAAAAATTCTTTTTATTCTTGGCCCTCAAATAAAGGCCAGGTGCGCTGGCTCACACCTGTAATCCTAGCACTCTGGGAGGTGGAGGTAGGTAGACTGCCCAAGCTCAGGATTTCTAGACCATCCTGAGCCAGAGCAAGACTCTGTCTCTAAAAATAGACAAGGGGGGCAGTGACTGTGGCTCAAAGGAGCAGGGCACTGGCCCCATATGCCAGGAGTGGTGGGTTCAAACCCAGCCCCAGCCAAAACCTGCAAAATAAAATAAAAATAGACAAGGGTTGTGGCAGGTGTTACTTGGGAGGCTGAGGCAAGAAGACTGCTTGAGCCCGAGTTTGAGGTTGCTGTGAGTTCTGACTCCACGGGGAGACAAAGTGAAACTCTACCTCCAAAAAAAAAAAACTCTCAAATAAAATAGTGAATGTAGAGCGGCACCCATGACTCATCAAGTAAGGCACTAGCCCCATATACTGAAGGTGGAGGGTTCAAACCTGGCCTCGGCCAAACTGCAAAACAGAAAAATATAGCTGGGTGTTGTGGCGGGCGCCTATAATCCCAGCTACTTTGGAGGCTGAGGCAAGAGAATTACCTAAGCCCAGGAGTTGGAAATTGCTGTGAGCTGTGTGATGCCACGGCACTCCACCGAAGGCAATAAAGTGCCGTGGCATCACACACTACAAAAAAAAAATAATAATAATAAATGTAATCACTGGAGTGAAAACCTCAATGGACAAATTAAAGGGCAGATGAGGAAAAAAAAAATATTTGGGTGGGCCAGGCAAGTGGTTCGCATGTATAATCCTAAACTCTGGGAGGCTGAGGCTGACAGATAACTTGAGATTAGGAGTTTGAGACCAGCATGAACAAGACCCTGTCTCTACTAAAAATAGAAAAAATTAGCCGTGCATGGTGGTGTGATCCCAAAGTCCCAGCTACTTAGGAGGTTAAGGTAAGTGGATCACTTGAGCTCAGGAATTTCAGGTTGCAGTGAACTATGACGATGCCACTGCTGTCCAGCTGGGGTAACACAGCAAGACTCTATCTCCAAAAAAGAAGAGAAAGAAAAAAAACAGGCTCGGCGCCTGTGGCTCAACAGGCTAAGGCGCCATCCACGTATACCTGAGCTGGCGGGTTCGAATCCAGCCCGGGCCGCAAACAACAATGTCGGCTGCAACCAAAAAATGGCCGGGCGTTGTAGCGGGCGCCTGTAGTCCCAGCTACTTGGGAGGCAGAGGCAAGAGACTCGCTTGAACCCAGGAATTGGAGGTTGCTGTGAGCTGCAATTGCCACAGCACTCTATCCAGGGTGACAGCTTGAGGCTCTGTCTCAAAAAAAAAACAATGACGGCTGCAACCAAAAAATGGCCAGACTTTGTGGTGGACACCTGTAGTCCCAGGGACTTGGTAGGCGGAGGCAAGAGGCTCACTTGAGCCAAAGATTGGAGGTTGCTGTGAGCTGTGATGCCACAGCACTCTATCCAGAGTGACAGCTTGAGGCAGTGTCTCAAAAAAAAGAAAGAAAACAAAATGTGGATGACAATCATACTAACAATCTTTAAGTATTATAAAACATATGTAACAAAAACATTATACCTCCTTTTTTTTTTGAGACAGAGCCTCAAGCTGTCACCCTGGATAGAGTGCCATGGCATCACAGCTCACAGCAACCTCCAATTTCTGGGCTCAAGCGAGTCTCTTGCCTTTGCCTCCCAAGTATCTGTGACTACAAGTGCCCGCCACAACGCCCAGCCATTTTTTGGTTGCAGCTGTCATTGCTATTTGGTGGGCCTGGGCTGGATTCAAACCTGCCCGCTTAGGTGTACGTGGCTGGCACCGAGCCTATACCTCCTTAATATTATGAAATTTTAAAAAAATAAAGAGAAAAATCAGAAAACTAGAAAATACATTATCTAGAATGCAGCACAGGGAATAAAGAATTAGAAAATGGGGCAGCGCCTGTGGCTCAGTGAGTAGGGCGCCGACCCATATACCCAGGGCGGTGGGTTCAAACCAAGCCCTGGCCAAACTGCAACAACAACAACAACAAAATAGCAGTCCCAGCTACTTGGGAGGCTGAGGCAAGAAAACCACCTAAGCCCAAGAGCTGGAGGTTGCTGTGAGCTGTGACGCCACAGCACTCTACCGAGGGTGACAAAGTGAGACTCTGTTTCTAAAAATAAATATCATAAAAACAAATATAAAAAGAAAAAAAATGAATGGAAAAGGTAAGTTAAGAGATATGGCTAAATTCTAACACCTCTAAGTAGACTTCAAACAGAGACTATGAAGAGTCAAAGGCAGCAAAAAAAAGAAATGAATGAGAATTTTCCAACTGGATGAAAAATACTAAATTTCTAATTAGAAATGCCAGCAAATACCAAGAAAAAAAATTTTTTTTTTTTTTTTTTGAGACAGAACCTCAAGCTGTTATCCTGGATAGAGTGCTGTGGCATCACAGCTCACAGCAACCTCCAATTCCTGGGCTCGAGCGAGTCTCCTGCCTCTGCCTCAAAATAGCTGGGACTACAGGCACCTGCCACAATGCCCAGCCATTTTTTGGTTGCAGCTGTCATTGTTGATTGGCAGGCCCGGGCTGAATTGGAACCTGCCAGCTCAGGTGTACTTGGCTGGCACCTTAGCCCGTTGAGCCA
>CAUYON010038198.1:0-21809 GCA_963573935.1 Arctocebus calabarensis
ACCGACGCAAGAGAATCGCCTAAGCCCAGGAGTTGGAGGTTGCTGTGAGCTATGAGACAGGAAAGAAAGGAAGATATAGGAAGAAAGAAAATGTATGTGCACAATACAATTATCTCTGTGTGCAAACGACATGATAAACTACACCCAAAAAAAAAATAATAATAATAAAAACTTAAAAAAAAAAAAAAAAAAGGAAGTGAAGTGGCTCAAGGTGCAGGGATGCTTTATGACGTGGCCTCTTGCCTGCTCCCAGAGCATAGGTGGCAGCCGGCAGGTATCATTTCCAAGTCCCGTGAGTTCTTACGGTCACTGGGCAGGTGAGGAGGGAGGAGTCAGGGTTCAAGCGTGGCCCAAGGGGTTCAGAAATTCTACAGAGGAGCAAGGAGGGGCTCAGGGCTAGGTCTGGACGGGAGGGGAACCCGGGCTGGCCTGAAGACTGCAGTCACAGAGGAAGCATGGTTTGTACTTAGAGAGTATGTTCATTAGCACAGGCTGGGAGGAAGGGCACCAGTGGGGGGTTTCTGGGGCTTCAGTCTGCCCTACTCTCCAGCCACCCCTATGCACTGCTCCTGAGATGTGTGCTGGAGGAAACGAGGCTCATTTGCCTGAAGCCAGGGTGAGAAAGTACTGACATCGCTTGGCAAAAAGGAGAACCCCAGAGACTGAGGGAGGTCACCTGACTGGCTGTCCCCAGGCCTTTCTTTATCACTTTTAATCCTGTAATGAGCAGGGCTTGTCCCAGGCCAAAGCCACAGAGCTCCATCCCCATCACCTCCCCTGGGTCACAGAGTTCCCTTCACTCAGGGATGATGATGCTGAAACATCCCCTTCTCACCGACTGGGGCTGTCATTACAGTCTCCACACACGAACCCAGCAGGCCTGTGGAGACGCAGCACAGTGGGCATGGCCGTGGGGAGCGGTCCTGGGTGTCCCCGTCACCTTAGATATCTGGCTCTGTCCACAGTGTGTCCCGCAAGTGTCTGGCACGACATTGCCCCGACAGCTGCTCCTCGCGCTCTCCGAGGGTCCACCCCGACCTGCGCGGCTCTGGGGCTCCTGCTGCTCTTGGTGCACAGGGAAGGACCTGCCTGCCCTCTGCCCACAGGCTCGCCGACAGCTCTCCAGCACCAGAGCACTGAGTGCCCGCCCTGTGAGGGCACGCTGCACAGCCCCGGAGAGACAGGATGGTGGACGGCAGGCCCTGCTCGTGTGGACCTCGGGGGCCACCGCAAGGAAGGGAAAGGCTAAAGGAACAAATATCCAGTTACCAGTTGTGGCCAAAGGCAATCGATGGGTGCCGTGACAGAGACTGTCAGGGGCAAGCCGTGTTGCCTAGTCAGAGCAGGCGTCTCTGGGGAAGCTGAGGTGTGAATGAAGGGTGAGAAGAGGCATCGGGGAGCAACGTCCGGGCTGGGTGGACGGCAGGATGCTGACCTCACCAAGCCCTCTCTGCTCTCGGGCTTTCCACGAACCCACTCATTAAACCTCACAGCTAGCCGGTGAGCTGGCATTACCCATACTGCAAACGAAATGACCACTGAAAGACTCGGGAATCTGACAAAGGTCATCCAGCTTGTAAGTGTCAGAGGCAGGATTTGAACACAGCCCCAGAGCCAATGTGTATAACCACTGGGCATACTCACCCAGTGAGAGAGGAGAGAAAGGGTTTCTGGCATGCGGTGTAGCACGTGCAAAGGCCCCAGAGCCAATGTGTGTAACCACTGGGCCTACTCACCCAGTGAGAGAGGGAGAAAGGGTTTCTGGCATGCGGTGTAGCACGTGCAAAGGCCCTGCACGTCAGGAGCAGTTGGCAGCCCACTTGGCCTCTCGCCTGCTTTGCTCTCCCTGAGCAAACCAGACAGGGCTGCACCCAGGATTTGAAGGCTCCTGTTTCACTGAGCAGGAGCAAGAACTTTGCACCACAGAACAGAAGGAGGCGAGGGGATCAAGTCATTACAAATAGGGAAACTGAGGCAGAAAGGGGCCTCCACCTCCCAGAAGAGCTGGGAGATGCGGGCCCAACCCTCCCATCAGTCCCGCTCCTCCCACCTCACCTCTGCCTCTCTCCTGATTTAGTTTCCCTGAGCCCCAGCACGGAGGCTGGTGCCCCAGGGAGGCTCTTCAGTGAATTCAACTGGATTTAGGTGATGAAGGGCAGACTGTTAACTCATGAGGTTGTCCTCAGCTTTGACCATGAACTCCACATGGGCTCTGAGTGCATGTGTGAGAGTGTGTGTCCATGTATGTGTGTGTGTGTGTGTGTGTAGGAGTGAGGAGTATGTGTAATAGCCTGTCTGAGTGTGTCCACGTGTGAGAGTGTGTGCAGGTGTGAGCATGTAGGAGAGGGCATGTGCAGATGTGAGTGTGTGTCTGTGGGGCGGGGGGACAGAGGCAGGATTTGTGGCTCTGCAGGGAAGACTAAAGGAACATCCCTGTGTGAGAGCCTGTGTGGGTGGTGCACACGCGAGTGAGCTGCGTTCTTGTGGGTGTGTGTGAGATTGTGTCCATGTGGGCAAGTGTGTGTGACCATGTGAGTGTGTCTGAGCAGATGTCAATGATGAGTGTCCATGTGTGCGTGTGTGGGGAGTGTGAGCGCCTCACCAGCTTCAGGGTGTGGGTAGGTGCGCAGGCAAGAATATGCGATGATTGTGGGTGTCTGCATTGTACAGACCTGTTTCCCAACGGCTACCAGTCAGGTCCGGGGATGAATGGGCCAATTGTTAACCCCTGAGGAAGGACAGAAAGCAGCCTTTTGTCATGAGGAGCCAGGAAGGTGACATTCTGAAAGAAGCAATTTGGAGGGGGCTCCCCTTCACACAGACGCCTCCCCTGAGACCTTACACATTCACGAAAATCCCTGCTGCCTTAGAACCCAGCCCAGGGAAGATGAGATGTTTTCTAAACCGTGACTGATCAAACTGCTTGTATCTTACCTGCGTCACTGTTTCCTAAATGCAGAAAAGCAGGCTTTTCTGGAAGAGGGAACATGAGTCTTGCCACAGTGCAGACATCCATTATGAGTGTGATGATCAGGGTTTAAATAAGCAAAGCCCCACAACAGGCCTGGGAGAAAAGACCGAACACGCATGCTACAGGTCAGCGGAGCTGCCCACCAGCACTTACGCAAGAGGTGCCGAGCGTGGTGGGAGAGCAGCTAAGCTGGCTGTCACGGGCTATGAAAATCTACACCGGGGATAATGAGCACTGAGTAATGCATTTAATTTCTATGGCGTCAGCTTCCTCATCTGTAATATGGGGATGTTGGTAACTTTTCACCTGGCTCTTTCAAGTCTAAAAGAAACATACACCGGCGTGTTTGTGCGTGTGTGCATCCAGCCAGCCATCCAAACATGAGCAGAGGTGTGTGTGCCTGTGTATGCAATTAGGATGCAGAAGTGCGTACTAATCACTTAGCATGTAGGACCCCCAACGAAGGCTTCACGGGTAAGAATTCTGATTATTTCTATCAGAAAAAAAAACATAACTAGCACCTGAAAGCATGGGTTTGGAGTGCTGGTTGGGTTTTCACTACCATGCATTTTTATCATAAAAAAGTATCCCACCCGGTAGCAAATCACATCCGGGTTCTCGGTCAAGGCTTAAGGATGGCGCCCTTGTGGGACCATTCGCTTTGGGGAGGCAGGTGCACGGCTCCCGAGATGCTGCTTTAGAGGAGACACCCTCTGGGGTCTCTTGCCTGAATGCACTTGATGTTGCCCCTTCAGACCCTCTCATGTCCCGTTTTCCCTGCTCTGTCTGCTCCCATTAGCATTTCCTTCTGCTGTGGCAAAACGCTGGGCAGACAAGCGCCCATCAGTCTCTTTCCCAGTACACTGAGCAGGCAGATGAATCACTTTTGATTTTGTTCCCCCTTTGTTGGCAAATCCGAGTCATCAGCACTCAACTCAAAAAGCTGCCATGGGGGTTGTCCAAGGGAAGGTAGGTGTTGTCAGGGCAGGCCTGTTGCCAAGGAGACCCCAACCCTCAAACAGCACGGATGGGGTCCATCCCCTACCCTTCTCCCCAACAAAGGGTCTGGTGGATAAAGTCTTCCCCACGTGACAGGGGCACCCTATTTATAGGCACCCCGTGTTACAGGTGAGTTAGCCTATCCTGGCAGAAAATTCTTCCCTGTCACTGGAGCAGAGTTTTCTAACCCACTCCCCTCCTTCGTCAAACAAATCTCTTCATGTGCCTTTAAGCCTAAAAATCACATTTAAATATTTGATTTGCTGCCATGAACCAAAGAGAAGAACTTCCAGTGATGGATGCTCCGATGAGCTATTCGGGGAATGTCTCCTGGCTGTTCACCCACATGGATGGACATGCCCTTTCCCACTCATGCACTTTCAAGAAAGTAAAACAAATAAAATGCCAAGGAGCTCTGAGTGCACGGGCTTGTGGCGGGGATCAAGGTATAGAATTTGCCAGGAAGCTGCTGAATGACTGTTTTATACAGACTGTGTCGGTTGATTTTACTCTGGGACTTTTTTTCTTTTCTTTTCTTTCTTTCTTTCTTTCTTTCTTTCTTTTTTTTTTTTTTGAGTAAACATCACTCCATGGCAATGTGTATTTTTATTTCTGTCCGACGAAATGAAAGATGTTTGTAACCAACGAGATAAACTAAACCAGGCTTTGAAGATTTGTTTTCTTTTTTTAAGTATCAGGAACACATCCAGGGAGAATGAAATCCGAATGTCACAAAGGCCATCACCACCCGAATAGTTCCTCGAGCTCCAGGGTCCCATCCACGCATGAGAAGAAACGAGAAGAAAGTCTTCAAGGTACCAGATGAGACAACTTGAAGCCCTAAGCATGACCTGGGGGTGAGATTCTCCATTAGGACACCAGCAACTGACCTCCCCTCTCCCCCCTGGTGCCTAAATGTAAAGTGTCCTGTTCCCACACAAAAGGGCAGCCCGAAAGCATCTGGCAATATTAAAATTCCACAAGAAGCAATGGACCAGAGACTCAGGAGGGAATGCAAATACTCCTTTTCCTATATTAAATGTGGCAGAAAATATTTCTCTTCTTTCTGTTTGTTTGTTTTCTGATTTCATTTTTTGGATGTGAATGAATTCAGTATTCACCCTGCCTGGGAACCGGCATTGCCCAGCTCCTGGCCTAAGGAGCCCCCTGGGTGTGCCTAAGTGATCTGTTTTGCCCATGGCCACCACCCTGACGGCCTGGCAGGCTGAGCTTTCTGCTCAGAAATGTCTTTGAAGTCTGCACCAGGTGCAGCCACCCTCTGCCCACCTTCAGGCCACGGAGAACATAACCCCTGTGCGGAGCATTAGGCTCAGGACACAGTAGGTCCCAGCAAATGTTAAACAAAGTAGCCCAGGGCACTCTTGTATCTGGCCGTTTCCAACAGCGGGGTATTTATTAAGAAGAAAATATCATTTGGCCTTGACAGCTACAAGACCTCACAGGTGACGCCAATTTGCGTGACCCTGCCATTTAATTTATCATTTATTATTCAATAGATACCGACCAAATACTAGGGCGGCAGAGGAGGAGCCGGATGCAGAGCTTTTGAAAGATCCTCCTGAGAGGAAAGGAGGTGGCCTCAGCTTCCAGATGCCACACTTCCGAGTCCGAAGCAGCCTTCTTGGGAGGTTGCGCTGTCCCGGGCTGCTCCTGGCCAGGGACTGTGCAAGGTGGGGCGGCTACAGCCGCACCATTTCTCCCCAGAGTCCCCTGCTCTGGGACTCCTCGCGGCCGGCCGAGACCTCCCCAGAGCCGCCCTGCGTCTGGGTTTGTCCTGCCCTGTCCTCTTTCCTTCCTTCTCTCTCCTCCCCAGCGTCAGGCCCGGGAGGGGGTCTGGGGGGGTCTGGGGCCCCTCCCCACCATTGCTGCTGCCTCTCCACAGACATTTCCCCCGGGAAATCTCTTACGTCTACTGCTCACTCGGCATCAGCTTCCAGAGCAGCAGCCCCCAAGCCTTTGGGCACCAGGGACTGATGTCGTGGAAATTTTTCGACAGATCAGGAGGCAGGGGCCGTGGTTTTGTGATGATTCAAACGCACTGCAGCTCCACCTCAGATCATCAGGCATCAGATTCCCATGAGGAGCATGACCTAGACCCTCACGTGCACAATTTACAGCAGAGTTCATGCTCCCTTGAGAATCCAGCTCGGCTGCTGATCTGACCGGGGGCGGAGCTCCGGCGGTGATGCGCTGATCTGACAGGGGGCGGAGCTCCGGCGGTGACGCGAGACGGGGCGGGGTCGCTGGATTGCCCACCTCTCACCTCTCGCTGGGTAGTCTGGTTCCTAAACACCCGAGACCAGCATCAGTTCACAGCCTGGGGACTGGGGACCACAATGCTAGAGCTTCTCTCCCGACATGAACACCACAGGCCAGGAGTCAGCATTCAGCCAACACGTGGATCCTATTCCTATGCCTTCCTTGACCCACAAAACCAGCATGAGGGACCCCCCTCAAAATACCACAGCACCCCACACTTACAGACTCACACTTGTAATCCCAGCACTTTGGGAAGCTGGGAGAATCCCTTGAGGCCAGGAGTTCAAGACCAGCCCAGGCAACAGAGCGAGACCCTGTCTCTACAAAATAAAACATTAAAAGTGAGCTGGGAGTGTAAGAGGCACCTATAGTCCCAGATACTCAGGAGGATTGCTTGATCCAGGAGTTTGGGATTATAGTCAGTTATAATTGTGCCACTAGACTCCAGCCTGGATGACAGAGCAAGACCCCCCCTCACTGACATTGCCCTCTTCCTGAAAATTCTGCATGCTGTGGACCTTTGATTATTGTAAAGAATAAACAGGATTCTGTCATTTTCCTCTATAAATTCCCTCAGCAGCTCACTGGCCCCTCTACGTGGCCTCATGCCCGTGAGATCTGCCCTGGACAGATCTGAAACCAAGCTCCTTTTACTCCGTTCATATAGCTCTTCTTTTAATTCCTCAAACTCATATAGTAGATTGAATAGCATTCCTCTCAAAAATGTGTCAAGCTCTAACCCCTCATGCCTGTGAATGTGAGCATATTTGGGGAAAGGTTCTTTGCTCATGTAATTAAGTTAAAGACCTCAAGAAGAGATCATCCTGGATTTAGGGTGGGCCCTAAATCTAGTGACTCGTGTCTTTGTAAAGAGTAAAGAGGGCTCTTTGGGACACAGGGACACATGTGGAAAAGTACTCGTGAAGACAGAAGCAGAGATTGGAGTGATGTGTCTTCAAGCCAAGGAACACCAATGATTGCCAACAAGCACAAGAGGCTGGAAGGGGCCAGGATGGACGCTCCTTCAGAGGGAACTCGGCCCTATTGATACCCTGGTTTCAGACTCTGCCCTCCAGTACTGTAGAGAATAAATTCCTATGGTTTTAAGCCACCAAGTCTGTGAGAACTTGTTGCAGCAGCCCAGGAAACTCCTACCACATGTGGCCTATCAGGCTACATCCCCAGGCCTTAGCCCAGTCTCTTCCCACTGCCTGAAACACCTCCCGGGGCCCTGTTCTCCTTCCTCTCTAAACTCATTTCATCACAGCTTCAGGAAACTTCTTCTAACCTCCCTAAGAAAGTCCCTTTAATGCCATCTCCAACACAATTCCCCTCCCCCCCAGCTTTATTAAGGTACAACGGACACACAAAAATTACAGTGGAACCTCCACAGTTGTCCGGCTCCCTACATCCACCGCCTCCTTAAGATGACCTAATTTTCAGCACAGTAGGCCTAGCTTCTTATGGTGACCACCTCTGTATGTTGACCAGTTTGTTACAGTCCTTTGGGTGGTCAACTCACAGAGGTTCTACTGTGTATCTGTTTCATTTCTTCTTTCACAGGACTTGTGGGGGTTGCAATTTTACATTTATTTATGTCTGCGATTAATGCCTGTGTCTCTCTCGCAAAGCAGACTGCAGCCCCGGAAAGCAAGGATGGCATCAACTTCCTGTCACTTCTGAATCTGCAACATCAGCCCAGTAGACACTCAGTAAACACTCATGAAGTGAATACTCACACTTTCAGGCTTACACGAAAACTTAAAAACACAAGGTGCAATAATTGGATCCTAATGGACAAAATAAGAAACCCCAGAAGTTCCACCAGGCGGGAAGAAGCAGGAGACCAGGAGGTGAGCAGGGGACCAGCCCTCCTTCCCACAGACCCCCTGTCCTCCCAGAGCGCAGGGTGGCTCGCCAGGAGCAGCTTCCTTCCCACTGTGGTATCTCAGGACCGATCTGCATACAACCGTCCTCTTATCAACACCCGGGCCAACAGAGATGCAATTGAAACCGTGGTGGACACGTTCCAGAAACCCAGACCGGTCCAGACTGGGGAGGAAGCCTGCCAAGACAGGGCTGGCCACTGCTGGGGAAGCAGGTGATTGAAGGCGGCTCGTGTCTGTCCCCCCTGGGAATTCAGAGAGGCCCTGGGCCAGACAGGGTCATGCTCCTTGTGCTCTGGGAAGAGTAACTTGGCAGCAGTTAGTAAAGTCATTCCACAGTGATCAAGGTTCTCCTGTGTGCCAGGCCCCCTGCTAGGGGCTTGAGACTCACGATTGAACTCACTAAACTTCCAGTCCAAAGAAGAGCCGGATACCCGGTAATCAGTGATACCAGGAAATTAATAAACTGCAGCTGTGATAAAGGTATGCCAGAGAGGCACTCTGGCTGCTAGGAGAGCATGTAATAACGTTCTCTGACATGGTCTATGGAATCAGGAGAGACTTCCTGAAAGAAGTGACATTTAAGGCAATACTTAATGCACAGCCATTCCCCACCCCATTCTCCTTTACTTACTACTTGTCTAGGCCTATGAGAGTTAAGCACTTATTTTCTCAGCCTCCATTGCAGCTGAGGCTACCCTTGACAATCATGCTTAATGAGATGCAAGCTGAAGTCTTCTGGCTCCACTGTCCTTCTTCCTGCCTTAGGTGGGGATGGGATCGCTGGAGCTGTGGCAGCCATCTTGTGACCCTGGGGAAAAGGCAAAGAGAATCCTGGAGACAGCAGCAGTCACAGAACCCATACTTGAAACCAGCTGCCTAAGACTTTTCACATGGGAACAATATGCCTGATTTTCTTTAAGCCACCACTACTTTTAGCCAAAAGCATTCCTAACCAAAAGAGGTCTCAAAGACAAGTAACTGTTAACTAAAGAGTGGTAGGAAGAATGTTCCAAGTAGAGGAAACAGCAAGTGCAAAGGCCCTGGGGTAAAAACCCCAATGAAGGATTTAAGAGAAGGTCTATATGTAGTTGAAGTCTAAAGAAGAGGGGTGATGGGTGAAGAGGCTGAAGGCTGAAGGCATGAGGCTGAAGACAGACCTTGTGGAAGACAGTGGCTGGTGGGACATTATCCAAGAGCACTGTGGAGGTCAAAGGAGTGACAAGAGAGCAGATTTGCTTTCTAGAAAACATCTCCTGGCAGGTTACGGGAAGCACATTAATTAGAAGGCATCATGGGGTGTCCTGCTATAAGAGTAGTTTCTGTTGCTTGCAACCAAATAACTCTGACTTATACAGCAAACATCATAAACCCAAGGCCTATAAATACAGTATTTTGTTTTTAATTTGAATTAGAAGGTCATAGGAGAAGCTTGAGCCTCACAGTTCACAGAAGTCCTGAGACTCTTGTTTGCTCTTACTTATCTGAGTTGCCCACCTGGCCTTGAGGGTACAAGGGTTGCCATCCTTTAAAACGCATGTGTCTATAGGTTCCAAAGACTAACCCCAACTCACTGCCCGAATGACTTAGGACTCGGCAGATGGGTGCAGAGGGATCAGTGTTCTTCTTGGCAGCTCCAACCAGAGCCTCAGGAGAGAGGTATCTAGACGGAAGGTAGATGGGGGCGGGTAGAATGGACGTAAGGATGGAAGGAAGGATGAATGGATGGATGGCGGGATGGGAGAATAGGAAGAAAAGATTATTGAGGGTTTGTCGGGATAAGGCCCCCAGAAAAGCAAACACACAGGGGAAAAAGCAAATAGGATGTGTTTCTGGTATACACAGGAATAAAAAAGGGTAACTTCTCTTTTGGTCTACATTAGAAATTCTCTTGAACATAAACCTCTTTTCTTTTCCCTGCAAAATAAACAGGCTTCTGCTTACAGCCTCAGTATGGAGATAGTCCACATCACCCACCCTCAGCCTCCCGAGTCCATTTGGAAGATCTGGTCCAATGAACCAGGAACTCAGGAAGGAGACAGAATCAAACCCTCTCAAATAGCTACACAGCACTCGAAGTTTGGGGAGAAAAAGTAATCATCCCGTAATTGACTGTTCACTAATGGAATCTATTAATTTATAGCTACAAAAGAATCAGCTAATTTGTGGTTAATGGTGTTTAAAAGATAAACAACATAGATTAAATCTATGAAGCCCATCCCAGCTCGCCAGGTTCTGTCTGCACAGAAGGCTCTTGATGAGGGACAGATGAGGTCCAGCCTGAGAGGGCAACTTGGAGTGAAAAGAGATTTGGGAGCAACGGGCGAGTTCCACCCTCCAAATATTAGCCCTGGAGGAACCTTATTCACCCTCTAGGTTTCCCTTCCCTTCCCCTTCCTTCCTTCCTTCCTTCCTTCTTTCTTTCTTTTTTTGAGATAAGAGCCTCACTCTGTCACCCTAGATAGAGTGCTGTGGCATCACAGTTCACAGTAACTTCAAACTCCTGGGCTCAGGCAATCCTCTTGCCTCAGCCTCCTGAGTGGCTGAGGACTACAGGCGCCCACCACACCACCTGGCTAGTTGTTCTATTTCTTTGTAGAGACCAGGTCTTGGTTTTGTTTTGTTTTGTTTATTTTTTGAGACAGTCTTACTCTGTCACCCTGGGTGAGTACCTAAAGTGTGGTGGCTTCAGAGCTCACAGCAACCTCAAACTCCTGGGCTCAAGTGATCCTTCTTGCCTCAGCCTTCCAAGTAGCTGGGATTACCACAACACTCAGCTAGTTTTTCTATTTTTAGGTAGAGATGGGATCACTCTCTTACTTTGGCTGGTCTCCAACTCCTGAGCTCAAGCAATCCACCTGCCTATGCTTCCCAAAGGGCTAGGATTACAGGTGTGAGCCACCGTGCTCAGCTAAGTGTATAGATGTTCCTTTAAAATTGCGTGTTCTCCTCTCCTGCACCCAGCATCATTCCTGCTGACCTCCCACAGGAAACTCTGCCCCCATCTGTGGTCCCCCACCTGCCACGTTCATTTCCACCTTTGGGCCTCTGCTCTTCCTGGGCCTGCCAGCTGAAATGCCTTTTTCTCCTTTCTGTGAAAAATAATCTGGACTATCTATAGCTGGCATATTGAACACTCACCTGCATCAGATGCCACTCTCAACGCCTCATGGGACCTCATCTCAAGGATTCCACAAAATCCCCTGTGAAGTCGGTCCTCTGTTCAGCCCCATTTTATGGGTCAGAAAACTGAGACTTAGGAAGGCAAAGAAGTTTGCCCAAAGTTTCATTGCACGTGCGTGGAGGGTGGGTGTGAGATTTCACTCGTCTGCCTGCCTTCAGAGTCCCAGTACTATACCAGCATTTTCCAAACCTTATGAATCCTCCTAACAACACACCTGCCATGTCTGTATCCCACCCGTATTTATGACCTTTCTTTAACTTGGCTCTTTCCCACTTCTTTTACTTTTGTTAATTTTTTCCTTCATCCAAAACAATATTATTTAGGTCCGATAAGTTAATATTTGTTTCTAACACAAATTTGAAATAAATACGTGACCACTAGCATAAACCTCTGCCTGTGTCCCACCTTGCAAACTTCAGTGGCATAAGAGCTCTGCAAATTCTAAGCATACATGAACACCCCAAATTGTAATCACCCAGCGCCATGTCAGCATCAGCACGCACTGCGGGTTCCCTTCTCTTTCCTGACCCCACCAGCCCACAGGCAGCCCTCCCTTTGTTGACAGCTAGAAAATTCATTAATAAGCCCTGAACATACAGGATGGAAGTGAGGGTGTGGGTTTTGTTTTTTCAAGTAGACTGTAAGATACTGGAAAACTTTAAAAATAAAACCCAAAGGGAAATGAACAATTCCTTCACCTTGAAGTCTAAGCCCTGTGGGGACAGAAGGATGGCAGAGCAGGTGAAACCAGAGGGCGACCGGTGGAGACACTGATGGAGGGGCAGGCTGGGGCCGGCCTGGAGCAGCCTTCTTCCTCTGCTAACAACACTCTGAATTTCACCCAGAACAGGGCACCAGGGTGGGCCTGGGATCTCACCTCAGTCGATGCTGACTGTCCCCCTGTCCATCACAACTGATTCCGAAGTGGTCCTTCTGGCTGAGGGAGTCAGGCTCAGCACTTTTGTTCAAATGGCTGGGGAAGAAGAGGGTTGCACCGTGGACCCAGAGACACAGCACCATCCCGCTTCCACAGGGAGCCTGAGAATTCACCCCCCTGCGAATGAAAGGGGGAAAAGGGGCAGAGCTTGCTGGCTTGGTGCGAGAACCTGGATCAAGACATCCCTGAAACAAGTCGACCTTCACATATTTTAGCCAAAAATTTTTTTCTTGGCAGAAGCCTTTTTGAATGGGGTTTTCTGTTGCTTGGAAGCAAACACCCTGGAGCAGCCCTTGGGTGGGAGTCAGGAGACCAGATGCAGCTGTACCAGGGTCTGAACGGCCCTGGGCCGGGCCTTTCATCTCACATGTCCTGTCTCCTAGACGCTTTCCCTGACCACTTCAAGAACAGCTTCCTCACTTCCCGCACCCGGCCAGCCTTGTCCCTCTCCCACATTAAATTATATTTTTATAAGTATATCTTACATATTTATTTATATATAACAATTATTTATATATATTCACAGCCTTGTTTGCTGTCTCTCTGGCTCACAGCTGTGCGCTCAGAGTCCAGAACAGGGATGGTGTGCAGGAGGCCTTTAGTAAATATTGTCATATGCTCCTGCCTTGATTTTTCCACCTGTGAAATGGGAGGGAGGTGCAGCCCCTTCTCTGAGGATCCTTCCAGCAGGGCTACATTCTGCTTCCACTGGTGCTGCCGTACTTCTGGGAATGTGGCAAGAGGCACTGGAGTGTCTCCCAGCAAACCCCCTCTTCCTCGCAAGGAAGGTTTAATGATTTTCTTCTTCCACTCCTGCCTTTGCCTGCACACAGCCTCGCTGATCAGGAAGTCCCTCTTGATGTCCAATGTTTCACATCACAATTCAAGTCTGTGTCTCTGGATCTTTTCTCAGGCCTGGAGTTCAGCTGCTAGAACATTGACTTCCAGAAATTCCTGACCAAGTAAGAGCAGGAAAGAATTAGTTTAACGTGAGAAGAACCCCTATGAGAAATAGGAACTCCTCCGCCTCAGAGATGCCCTCATTTTCTTCTTATGACCAGTTTCTGACTTGTCCAAAAGTTTTTTCTTGTCTGTACCTACGAACACAGCTCGTTCAGAGATGTGGGTACAAAAGATGGAAAATAAAATAAATAAACTATCTGTTTAATCATCCTTCTTGTGAAAACAATGGCCGGGCCAAAATACCTATGCTCTGATTCATCCAACCTTTAGAGGGAGGAGGCAGGAGGTGGGGGAGTAAAAATTTCTAAGCCCATTTTCCAGATGAACTTGGAGGAGGCTGGGACACACGGCCCCACAGTAAACAATAGAATGGAAACCACTTCCTTTCTGTGGCCGGCACCCTGTCTGCCCTTGACTTAAATGGGTCAAAATTCAAAGGAAGAGACACATACCCCCTGCCTAGGATGCAGGCTTCATCATTCATTCATTCATTCATTCATGATAATCAAACACCGCTACTGTGCAATTCCTCTGTATCCCAATCATGATGTTTTCTTAGAGGGGTCTCCTTTAAGCTCCCTTCCCTTAGAGAGGAAGAGCAGGAACCATTGGCTGCATGGAAAGATTTAATAGATTTAATGACTTAATTGTTAAAAAGTATTTTTCCTAGTTTGTTCTTTGTCTTTTGATTTATTTGTGGTGTTTCTTGATGCTCAGGGATTTTTAATTTTATTTAGTCAAATCTTTTTGCCTTTCCTATGGGGTCTCTGGCTTGTGTACCCGGAAAGGCCTCCTCCGAGGAGTGATCTCTAGGGCCACTTTGAAGGTCACGGCTTATAAAGAGTTGGGGGTGAAAGGGGAAGACCCTGAGCCATCCTTCATTCTCCCAGCGAGGAAACCGAGGCTCCGTATGAGAAAGCAGCTCTGCTGGCGTCTCTAGCCAGGGCTGTTTCTGGCCATAATTACTTAGTCATAGATTCCACATAAAAATTAGGAAAAGACAGAGGGCTCTCAATCTCCCAGGCCGCATTTCCAAGGGATTGCCGCAGCTTCTCTAAAGTCAAAAAGCCATTTTATTCCATTACAAATTCAGTGTTGTCTGGTTTGCTCTGAATATCCATCCAGCTGCCCCACCTCGGCTATAGACCGTAAAACTCATTCTCCCACAGGACTTTCTAGACTTATGAAGGCAGACACAGCAAGGGAAAACACAAAAATACTCAGCAGAAGCATCAAACTCCCTAGATCTCTCATGGAAGCCAAGTTTACCACGGTACAAAGAGTACAGATTTTCAGTTAGATAGGAGGAATAAATTCAAGTGATCTATATTGTACCACATGGTGACTATAGTTAATGAAAAAGGTATTTCATTCTTAAAAATTACTACAAGAGTAGATTTTGTGTTTTCACTACAAAGAATAAACTATGTGAGGTAATGCACATGCTAATTACCTCAAGTTAGCCATTACACAGTGTATGCACATTGCAAAATATCATGTTGCACACACACGAGTTTTATTTGTTTGTTAAAATACTTAATCATTTTTTTAAAATTCCCAGACATCAAAAAGCACCACTAATAAAATTTAAAAAGATGGAGAAATATTTCCAATACATGCAACAAAGTAGTTAGTCTCCAAATATACCAAGCACTTACAGAACAATAAAAAGAACTAATGAAAAATGATAGGCAAATCACAGAAGTCGAAATGCAGATGGGTAATGCCTTCATGAAAATGTTTAAATTCACTTAGTAGTCAAGTAATTGAGTGGAAACTGTAATGAACACTTTTTATGCCTTCCAGAGTCAAAATATTAAAAAAGAATAGTAACCCAGTGTTAGCAAGGAGGGGTAAGGTCACACTCGGAGACAGCTGGAGGGAAGATTAATGGACTCAGTCATTCTGGGTTTGGTAAAACATGTTAAAATCCTTTAAAGATGTGCTTTTTTTAATTCCAGAATTTTTATTCCTAAGGAATTGCTTATAAACTACGTACAAGTCAGAAAATTTATTCTTTCTTCATTTGTTTGGGGAAAGTTGGAAGCAACCTATAGGATCCACCTTAAAGAACTTTGAAGTTCACTACCATAGACTTGAACGTGCTGTGGCGGATCATGGAAAGGAATGATGCTTCAGGCTGGGTGTGGTGGCTTATCCCTGTAATCCTACCTGGGAGGCCGAGGTGGGTGGATTGTCTGAGCTCAGGAGTTCGAGACCAGGCTGAGCAACAGTGAGACCCAGTCTCTAAAAATAGACAGGTGTTATGGCGGCAGCCTGTAGTCCTAGCTATTTGGGAGACTGAAGCAAAAGGATCACTTGAGCCCAAGAGTTTGAGGTTGCTGTGAGCTATGACCCCATGGCATTCTACCCAGGGCACAGAGTGAGACTGTGTTTCAAAAAAAAAAATGTTGTTTCATAAAAGTTAGTGACAATATACAGTTAAACAAAAAACAATCAGGTTACAAAACAATATGTATATATCATTCTGTTTCTGAAAAACACACACATATGTGTGAATACATGTGCGCAACAAATACTCTGAAAAAATTATCCATTAAACGGTTAACAGTGGTTTTCAAGAGGTAGAATTATGTATGTCTTTTTTTTTTTCTGTGTTTCAATTTATATATACCAGGTCTGGCCAGGGCCTGGGAAGAGAGAGACTCAGACTGCTGTTAGTAACGTTATTTGTCATATAACTTCCTAGGTGACGAGGACAGTATTTATCAAAAGTCTTAATATGTATGAATCATTTCACCAGTAATTTTACTTCTAGGAATTTACCCTAAGGAAATAGTCAGAGATGTGTGCAAAGATTTATATACAAGGATGCCCATTGTGGAGGTATTTACAATAGCAAAAAGTTGGAAACAGCCTAAATGTCCGATGAGAGGGAGTAGCATTTGGTTTACTTTTACAGTGAAGTGCTTTACAATTAGTTACAGTGAGGGTGAAGCTCATGCTCATGATCCTTGCACTCCAGCAGGCTGAAGCAGGACGATTCCTAGAGCCTAGGAGTTCAAGACCAGCCTGAGCAAGAGGGAGATCCCATCTCTACTAAAAATAAAAAAATTAGCCAGGTGAAGTGGCGGCACCTGTATTCCCAGGTATTTAGGAGGGTGAAACAGGAGGCTGTCTTAAGCCCAGGATTGTGAGGTTGCTGTGAGCTAGGCTGATGACAGAATGAAACTCTGTCTCTAAAATAAAAACAAAATTAAATAAATAAATATACTGCTGTTAAATATTAGATGTCATGACAAAACATTGTTGATGTAAAAAGGAAAGTTTAAAATGGCATAACAGCACAGCAGCAATATTGTTAAATAACATACACAAAAAATTTTGAATGCTTACATACAAAAGAAGGCTGAAAGATATATTTTTGCAGTGATTATCACTAGGTGACAGGTTGCTGGATAATTCCTTTTCTTCATTTTTTTCCTACACTTTCAATTTCAATACAATAAACACGTTACTCTCAACATCAGATCATTTTTAAGGAAAAAAAAAATCACACAAATATTTACCCTCCAAGAAGCAAGTCATTCATCTGTGTGAATTCTAATTTCTAAGCCACACTGCTTGGTGTTGACAATTGCAGAGCTACTTAGTGAGTCAAAAGGCCAAATATGTCCCTTCTAGGCCAATTCAGTGCCACCTCGAACTGGTCCTCCCCTTTTGAGGCATTCCCAGCCCATCAATAAATGTGCAGAGGGCTGAGAAGAAACCTGACCTGTTCTTAACATTCAGGGGCAGAATCCCTCCAGTGTAGCTGGCACCCGCCGCTGACAGGCTCAGTCACCTCTCTTGTGAAATGATGAAGAATTTGCTGTATTCTCAGAAAGTCCATTGTCAGGACACCATGGGAGTTTCTAAATATGTGTTATTAGGCTCATCCCTTTTTCCTGAGGGGAAAATCAATCCATTCGCTAAAGATAATTAAAGTCACAGAGGGCCTCTAACTGAGTCTCTCTTGTCTGGATTTCAATCTCAGAGGCTCCGGGCTCCTGACAGCTAGATTTCCAAACCCCACGACATCTCCCTGCTAACGAAGACCAAAACGGGGGGAAGCTACAAGAGTGGAAATGCCAAAACAAGACCTGAAGTTGCACCCTAGCTCGGCTATGGTGAAATTGGAGGGGACACAGATGGCCTGGTCAGGGGGCCAGGGGCAGTTGTGGCATCTGCTAGAAGGAGCTCTCCTTGGCAGCAGCCTTAAGTACTGTGGGTGGGGAGAGAATTCTGGGCTCCCTAGTGGGTCTTTCAAGGCAGCTCCTGGGGCTGCCTATTCCTTCCACCTTCCTCCTTTCCTCTTTCTTACCTTTCCTCCTCTCCCTCCTGCCTCCCTCCCTCCCTCTCTTCCTTTCTTCCTTCTTCTACAACTACCTACTGACTGCCCAGCATGGTTCGAGCCTTGGCTGGGTGCTGAGTTTGCAAAGCCACGTGGCACACACATTCTAGTAAGCACAATGAAAAATCATAAAAAGAAATGATAAAGGTAACTTCCTCACCTATTTCATTTAACCCAATAGAGCCAAAACATGTAGTCCTTGACATGTAGTCAATATTTAAAAACTGGTAATGAAATAATTTACATTCTTTTTCTCCAACTATGTCGTTGAAGTCCAGCGTGTATTTTATATGCCCAGCTCATCTCACCTGGGCCCAGAATCATTTCAAGTGCTCAGGAGCCGTTGGTGTCTAAGGCAGAGTTCCTCAACCTTGGTTGAATAATTCTTTGGTGTAGGGAGTTGTCCTGTGCCTTGAGCTTAGCAGCATCCTGGGGTCTGCACACTAGATCTACTAGCTTCCTCTCTCTCCAGTTGTGATAATCGCAAATGTCTCCAGAAATTGCCAATTGTCCCCTGTTGGCCTAGGGGCCACTGCATTGGACAGCACAGGCCCAATAGCACATGATATAATGAAAGCTCAACCAGCATTAATTTCTATTGTATTATGTAAGGTGGAATTCTACACAGTCATTTATCGACCACTTACCATATGCCACTGCTATTTTGGTATTTTAGGCACTCAGGGGTACACACAGGATTCCTAAAAAGGGAAATTTACTGTGCAGGGAGGATCAGAAAACATATGAACCAAGAGATAAATACGTCAAATAATTCCAAGTGAGGGTCAAGGTTATGAAGCAAGTAAAACACAGTCATGTGAGAGAAAGTAACCAGGGAAAAAGGTGGGCAGAGACCTCTCAGAAGAGGTGACTTCTGATCTGAGCAGGTGTTGAGCAGGTAGGAAGCCTGCCTGCCAAAGATGTGGGAAAAGTTTCCCAGCTGGAGGCAACAGCAAAGGCAAAGCCAACATGCGGAGCCTGCTGAGTGCCAGGAAAGGAGGGACCTTGGATGGCTGCAGCCTGGTGTGGGGGAGGGATCTGGAGGAGATGATGTCAGCGAGGTGTGTGGCGCCAGCTCACCAGGGCCCTATTAGTTACAGCTGACATTTAATGAGTGTAAATGCCATGCTCAAATGCATCCCCTCATTTTATCCCCATGACAACCCTGTAAAAAAAGCACTACCATTGTCCCCACTTGGCGGATGAGGAAATTGAGGTCTGGAGAGGTAAGTTTCTTGGCCAGGTTCACTCAATCAGCATAGGATGGGGAAAAAATAAAGACTCTGAATGTGGGCAGTCTGACTCCAGTGACTGGAATCTATAGTTTAAAATAAAAGACAGTTTAAACAGTTTGATGAAAATCGTTCAGATTGTATATCAAGCCAGCACATTGTACCCCTTGATTGCACTAATGTACGCAGCTATGATTTAATAAAAAATAAAATAAATATAAATAAATAAAAATTTAAAAATAAAATAAAAGACAGCACAGGAAGCTACTAGAAGGTTCTTCTGGCTCCAATGTCTCCTCCAAGGCAGGCAGAGCCACTGATTTCCAGACATGTGCAAGCTGGTAGTGAATGAGGCTGGCATCTCTGACCTTCCTACCACGCCCTGAACCTGAGCTGGCTGCCTGACAAAGGTCACACCCAGGTGACTGCACAGTGCCATGCCCTCAAAAGTCAGGGGGATGGAGACAAAAAACAAAGAATTTATGTTGCCGCAACTGGGCTTCAGAGAGCCCAGAAGCTTTGGTCTTGCTGTTCCAAAGGGCAAAGGAACTTGAGTCAGCTAGATGGGTTTACACCGGGAGCTCCTGTCCCCAGATCCAGAAAATCAAGGCCTAGAAAACCAGTTAGAGGCCCGCGCTGGTGTTTAAAAGCATGACTCCCAGGTCCACAACGTGGCCTATCTTTTCGCCTCCAGCAGCCGCAGAAAAGATAACGGAGCTGGCACTTTGGACGCCCGGAGGCAGCGCTTGGCACAGGCAGGAAGTCAGAAAGCCTGCACGTTCTCTGCTTCCACTGCTGCCCTGTTCAGACAAAGGCTACTTTAAAAGCTGTAGAACAACAAAAACCAAACCAAAGCAAAAAGCACTCATTGCCTTTCAGAGCCTTCGAGCTGGGCTAGGTGCAAGCGGGCTCCTGTGATGTGGGAGAGGAACAGAGGTGTGACTTCCCAGGGAAAAGTGGCAGAACAGAGGCTGACTGAAGGCATCAGCCATCAGCTGGGGAGCCTTAATGGTTACAGGGCTGAGCACATCTTCCCAGGGCTCTGGGACTCAGACTGCCCATCAGCAGAGAAGGATAACTGTTGCTTAATACATGCTGGGGACCCTGCTAACATTATTCCTTTTAACTTGGATGGCAACTCTGTGAGGCAAGGTTTTTTTTTTAACTCTATTTGCAGACAAGCAAATGGAATATTAAAAATTTAAAGCCGATTTTCAAAACCAGTTCATCTGACGCCAGAAGAACAGTGCTCTTTAATTTCCCAACACTTACGCCCGGACAAGCCCGGTGGTAATAACCCGGGCATACACAGCACTTCCTCTGTGCCAAGCATTCCTGTAAACACTTTTGAATCTTGCAACTCTCTGAATTGTATATTACTATTCTCCCAATTTTACCGGAGAGGAAAGTAAGACCCAGATGGAAAATAAAACAATGTTTCAAAATCCTTTTTTCCCCATTATTATCACCCCACTAAGGAGACTTTCTGAACATTTCTCCTAGTCACCATTCTCCGGCCCATGAAACTGTAATACCACAGGTAGATGGTCTATCTGTATATGTAGTGCAGGGAACCTTGCTTTATACACAAAAAAGCAGGATTTTCTTTTTTTCCCCTAAGAACCAATTTTCACTCCTTTGTGGGAAACATAGCCTTCATTAGGGAATGCATGAAAATAAACATTTCCAAGATCAACTAAATTTCCAAAAATCCCTTTTACAGGTTCGGCGCCTATGGCTCAACGGGCTAAGGCACCAGCCATGTACACCTGAGCTGGCAGGTTCGAATCCAGCCCCTGGGCTCGCCAAACAACAATGACGACTGCAACCAAAAAATGGCCGGGCATTGTGGCGGGTGCCTGTAGGCCCAGCTACTTGGGAGGCGGAGGCAAGAGACTCGCTGGAGCCCAGGAATTGGAAGTTGCTGTGAGCTGTGATGCCACTGCACTCTGTCCAGGGCGACAGCTTGAGGCTCTGCCTCAAAAAAAAAAAATCCCTTTTACACTTCAGCCTTCCAAAGAATGGAGGAGAGTGGGGGACAACTTTCTGCAACTACGTATTTTCCAGGCCTACTGACCATGGACACCTACTTCCAAGGAGCAACTGGAAACACCCAGGTTGCAGACATCCCAGTTTTTTGTCTGGCTCATCCCAGCCTGCTTCCTCCTCCCATTGGGAAAATGCTCCTCCCCTAACTCAGACCCAGAGTGTTATTGGGCGTTTTTAATCACCATGCCCCACCCCCAGCCACAGTGATTGGTGACGAGGTGAACGCTGGAGAAAAGCTGAGCCAATCAAAGCCTTTCCCTTTCAAACAGGCCTGGATAGAGGACTCTCCATGCTTCCTAAACTGACAGAGGGTTAGCATGGAACTGCCTGAGGTTATGATCCTGGGATCCAGCTTCTCTGGAACAGTCTGGGGAAATAAAGCCCAACAGCAAGAAGCAGAGGAAAGACGGAGAACAAGAGAGACAGCCCTGACTGGATGAGTCCTGGATCTGGGGGAATCCCTGACGCCCCTGAACTTACCATTTTTTTTCAGTTTCCTTACAATGAGCTAACAAATCCTGCTTTGGGGCTCCCACTGGCTTAAACTGAGTTTCTGTCACTTGCGACCAAAAAAATCCCTACTGATACAACTCAGTATGATATAACTCAGTAGGATTGGAGCAAACAAACCTACTGTAAAAAGATAGTTTTTTATTTTTTTATTTATTTTATTTATTTATTTATTTATTTTTTTGAGACAGAGCCTCAAGCTGTCGCCCTGGGTAGAGTGCCGTGGCATCACAGCTCACAGCAACCTCTAATTCCTGGGCTCAAGCGAGTCTCTTGCCTCCGCCTCCCAAGTAGCTGGGCCTACAGGCGCCCGCCACAACGCCCGGCCATTTTTTTGGTTGCAGCCATCATTGTTGTTTGGCGGGCCCGGGGGCTGGATTCGAACCCGCCAGCTCAGGTGTACGTGGCTGGCGCCTTAGCCCGTTGAGCCACAGGCGCCGAGCC
>CAUYON010038199.1:0-39967 GCA_963573935.1 Arctocebus calabarensis
GTTTCTTCACCCCTCCAGTAGAGGGCGCACTCTTGCGAGCGGCTTTTGTAGCCAGTTGCTTCCTGGGTGCTTTACCACCGGTGGATTTACGGGCAGTCTGCTTTGTATGAGCCATGGTATAAAGACCTCCTTATTTACCCCCCTTCTCCTTCGGCTGGAGCTCGGTGAGCTAGAGGCGGCGCTGGCGTTAGACAGCGGCGGCTGCGAACACAATTGAAAGATGGCTGACACCAAGGCTATCCAGTTTGTATCATTTTTGTATTATCTTTCCTTTATACTCTATGCTAAATTTAGCATATATTTGACATCTTCCAGCCTTGGTACCAACTCCATATAAATACCACCGTTGATTGTCAAAGAAACACAACACTCGTTGCAAGATCCCTCTCAAACAAGCCAGATCCCTCACACCTGTCATCCTAGCACTCTGGAAGGTCAAAGTAAGCAGATTCCTTGCACTCAGGAGTTCAGACTAGCCTCAGCTACAGCAAGACCCCCTCTCTAAAAAAAAAAAAATTCAATGGGCATTGTGGCAGGCACCTGTGGTCTCAGCTATTCAGATGGCCAAGCCCAAAAGTTTGAGGTTGCTATGAGCTATGATGCCATAGCACTTTACTGAGGCTGACAGAGTGAGATTCTTCTGTCTCAAAAAAAAAAAAACCCTTCATAAGTAACCTGCTTTACTTTTACATACTTTTAATAAACACAGTGATCTGAATGACACAGCTTGAAAGGTTATCCGAAAATAGGCTATTCTAAGTGACCTTTCTTCCTCGGATACAAATGTCTAAATTATTCTGTTTATCACATTCTTTGAGTGCTCATTATCATGAAAACATTGCATTAGGCTTTATGGACTATTCAAAAGAAGCCCCCAAATTGTGTCTCTGCTCATAAATGTCTTAAATTGAGTTGGGAATTTGGTTCAGATATCCAGCACAACTAGAGAAGAATTATTTGGAAATTGGTCGATAGTCTAGTTTTGAAATTAACAACCTGATTCATTGAATGAAGATTTTATAGATGCTACTTTGTGTCTGGAACTGCAATTAGAAAAGGAAAAATAATGAAAATATGTTTATAGAGATCAGCATGGGGTGGAGTATGTCAAAGGGATCTCTTGCAGAAAGGAACATGAATTCAATTTTGCCAGTCATTTTGAATGGGTAAGAGAAGTGGAGGGGACATTCTAGACTCAGAGCAGAGCAGGAGAGGAAGAGGGTAGAAATGAATGAACACAGCGGGTGAAGAGAATGAGAAAATGAGATGGAACTGATGAAACAAGGAGCTGGGTGACAAAGGAACTCAACAAGAGAAGAGAAATCACACATCAGGTCCATACGCCACCGATTCACTGAGACTTCATAAACCTTGGGGACGCAGAAATTAATATCCCTCTTTTACTGGGGAGAATAAAGTGTACACACACACACCAACTCTCCCCTAGCTAGGAAGTACCAAATAAGACTTTAGGAATAAAGTAGTATTATTTCTCAAAAACAGTCAAGCAGATTGCTTGCTCTATCCTCTCCCGGCCAAGGGCAAGAGTCACACACCAGAGAGCGGCTGGCTGCATTGTGCCAACATGCCCTTTTGACCCACAGTTTTTGTTTCCATTGTTTACTTTTGTAGCTGTCCTAAGTAAGAGGATGCCTCTCATAAAAATGCTGCCTGAGTGGCCACGCTGGATCTGTGACCAGCGAGGACAGCGTCAGAAGACAGAGCCGATGGCAGCGTCCCCTCCTGGAAGTCAACTAGGCGCCCCTTCAGGAATTTGTGTTTGTAAGTATAGCATTTAGATCATTCTTTTGAGGAAAAAATTATGGATGAGACTAAAAGAGGTAACTATATATACCTGTTTCCCAAAAAAGATCTCTTTTCTCAGAAAGTTCCTTTTATCTCACAAAGTTTTCCATTTCTCTAAAGTATCAGCCCTGAATGGGGAAGAAATCCAGTCTCTTGGGCCAATATGGTCCTTTTCTTGCATAATTCATCTTAAAATATCCATCACAGAGACTGGTCTGATAGACTTCTGCAGAGACAATGTAAGTGAGCTCTGAGCGACCCCCTTAGATCTGTAGAAATCCAAAGAAGCCACATTTGTTATATTCTGGGACACGTCTATGCTGGAAGGCAGGAAGATGCTGATTCCAAGTCTTAAAACAAATGGGCCAGAAATCTCAGTTATGTCACAGAAACAGGAAAATTAGAGGCCTGGCATGTGCGCAGTGCTACTGCGGCCTTCATGCCATTTTTAGCCTTGGAAGGGAGAGTTTTGGGTTTTTATTTTGAGGTGATACAAAATTGTTCCACTGATCTTAAAATTGACTTCAAAAGACAGTTTAGTCCTAAAGCAGCTGGTGTAAAATCCAGAAATTCTCATCTCCAGCAGTTGTCTAAAGTCTTTGAGTCTGTGTTCTAGCCAAAAAGACATGTATTTTTGTAAGTAGGATCAATAATTTTCTCTTCAGCACCCAAAAGCATATTTTAGCATCTGATTAAATCTGATGCTGTGCAAGGCACCTCACAAGGAGAATTGCCTGTATGGGCAGAGGTAACAGAAAAATGGAAAAAGAAAAAAACAACACACACACCCCTGTAATCTCATCTCATGGTCAAAGAATGATCACTTTTTTAGTACCACTGACATTTTTCGTATGGACAGGTATTCATATTATAATCTGAGACAGTAGTTTATGACGAACTCACACATGTTTGAGATGAATAAATTACAGAATAGATTTGTTTTTTAAAAGGAGCGAGTTGTTCTCTGCTTTGAGCATCCTTGAGTGAGGCACGTCCAAGCAGCCACCTGCTCTGACTGTGCCTTCCTGCTGAAACCACTACGGATGTTTGCAAACTCTTTAATTACCCTGTTTCTTCGCCGAAAGAGCAGTTTCACTGCTGAAGGAAGTCTACACAGTATTTAATGCTCTGCCATTCCCAAGAGAGCTTCCCTGAAGTCTCTGCAGTACTAAGTGTTAACATTCACACAATCAACTTTCTGTATGTCAAGCAAAATATGACTACCTCATTGTTATTTTAATTTTAAATTTCTTTGAATGCAGACTGTTACATTTTTTCCATAGCTGTTTTAGCCTTTAAAGTTTTCTTTTGTGAATGTCTTTTCCCTCTTTCTATTGGAATAGTTTCTTACTAACTCACAAGTGATTTTTAAAGACTAACACTTTCTGATAGGTGACAGTTTATTTTGTTTGTTTTCTTGAGACAGAGTCTTGTTCTGACACCCCAGGTAGAATGGAGTGGCATCATTGTATTTCATTGTAACATCAAACTCCTTGGCTCAAGCGATCCTCCTCACTCAGCCTCTGGAGTAGCTAGGACTACAAATTCCTTGCCTCATAAAACCCAGCTAATTTTTCAGTTTTTAGTAGAGATGAGGTCTCAATCTTCCTCAGGCAGGTCTTGAACTCATGAACTCATGCAGTCCAAGCAATCTCCCTGCTTTGGCCTCCCAAAGAGGCCAAAGAGTGAGCCAGCATGCTAGGCCAATTTGTGATTTCTTATTATTGGATTTTGATGCACAAAACATTCATCGAATCTATCATTTCTCTTCTTTTCTTTGCATGTACTGTCAGAAAGTCCTTCTCAGGCTGAGGCAAGAGAATCACCTAAGAGCTGGAGGTTGCTGTGAGTTGTGATACCACAGCACTCTACTGAGGGCAACAAAGTTAGACTCTATCTCTAAAAAAAAAAGAAAGAAAGAAAGTCCTTCTCTATGCAAATATTCATCAAATGCATTCACCTGTACAGTATTTTCTTTTTTCTTTTAATGTTCAAAATTTTACTTAACTTTACTTATGATTTATTTCACTGTACTAGATAAAAGTAAAGACTCTGTTGAGCTTTTTTTTTCCCAAATAATCAACATCCTAAACATTATTTGTTGAATAATTAATCTTTCTCTATGTGTATGTGGTGTTTTCTATCAAATAATAAGTAGAATTTATTTTAAGATTTTTATTCTATTCCATTAAATGTTATCTACACATTGTTTTTTTAGTCATTATCACTTTGTTATGCATTGTCTTATTTATCGGGGGAAATACTTCAACAGTACTTCTCTACTCAAACTCCTCTTTATTATTATTATCATTTTATTTCTCAAGAATAACTAGAAATACTTTTCAAGTTCTTAGGGGACTCTTCTTTTTATGTTGATCATCAGAAGCCTATAAGTTCATTTGAGTAAAAGCAATATCTTTAAAAGAATGAGAATATGGCATATATAATTCATTGAAATATTTTATAGTTGGAAATTTTTGCAGAAACAAATATAGCCACCAATTATTGTACAATTGCTATGTGCTATAATTCTGCTAAATTACACATAGATGTTATCTCATAATCCTCATAACTACAGTGTAGGTAGTCTCATCATCTCCCAGTCAAGATGAGAAAACAAAAATTTTATTTATGATTTAGGCGATTATATAATTAAAATTAGTCCAAAATATTTGTGTGCTACTTTCATCAGGTTTCAGTATCTGATTCAAGATAACCTCATATTCCATTGCCTCATGGAACAGATGGCTTTCTACATTGTATTTCAATACTCTAGACTGTAGAATATGATGGAATTTTCTAGTAAAACTGAGTGGTTGTGAAACTTTTGAAGATATTATTTTTTGATATTTTATTCAACATTTACTGATGTTTTCTCCATTTGGATATTTACTTGTTTATAGTTTCCAAACATTTCTCCCCAAGAAAATCATACATTTTGTAGGAATTTATCATGTAACATTTTTTCATAGTGTTTTCTAATGGTTATTTTAATCTATACTGAATCCGTGGTTTTATTCTTTTGTGTTGTTTTGACCAGAGAACAATCTTTTGTTATTCATGTATTTCTTTTTCCAACACAAAGAAAAAATTGGCTGGTTATCTAATGCTAGCATCACACGATTTCTCTCTCAGAACCCTGTAGATATTAGGTCCATTTCTTCTCAAATTCAGCATCAAAGAGCAAAAGCTTGAGGCCCACTGGAGCTGACTTTGAAATGGTCCTGGTCCTCCTTTCCACCTACCACTAGTGTGGGGACCTGGAGGCATCGCTGAAGGTCAGACCATAACTACCAGTTCCTCAGGAAATTCCACAAAGGTCCTGCTCTAGCCAAAATGCTCACCCTAGTTGGTCTCTGCTGCCTCAGAAACCACCAAGAGTGAGAAGCAGACTCCCCTCCCCACCCACCATTGGCCCATGTTGTTACCCCGAAAGCCAACAGTGACAGAAGAAACCTAGTGATTTAGTCAGAAAGGGCCAAAGTGTGCCGCTGTAACAAACAGCCCCAAATCTCACAGGTCTGTTTCTCTCTCAGACATGTCTCCTGCAGAGAACAACTCTCCTCTGTACAGCATGGATCCAGCCGCTTCATTCTTGCTGTAGTTCCTTCTCAACACAAAGCCTTCTTTATAGAAGGTGGGTGAATGTGCTGGTAGGTCTCACACTTGTGTCACTGATGCTTTTGTCACTTCATAAACAGTGAAAGTACAATCCTCATATGTACCCAGAAAAAGAAGAGAATGAGAGATGAGTGAGCAATGTGAGTCTTCAGCTGTGTTTCTGCTGGCCACACTGAATTTTGCAGCCAACCAATGAGTTGGAAAGTGCTTTTGCTGGGTTCCTATGAATCTCTACCAGTGTGCCTTGGCAATGGCAATAGATGATTTCATATCACAAGAGGAATAGTACAATTTTCCTCACTTAGCATCTTTAGACCTGTAATGAAGCAGGGAACGGAGAGTGAGGGTCCAAGTCTGGGTAGCCCTTGCGCACCTCTGCCCCGAGAAACACCATTTCGTGCACATCCTTGGGCTGTGTGCTGGGGGGCTTCATAGGTGGTGCCCAGTGGCCTTTGCCTCCTGGTATTTCCACTCTTGTGTAATCCCTTCCATTTGGGTGTGTGGGGATTTTGATGACTTGCTTCTAGGGAATAGAATTTATCAAAAGTGACTGAATATCATTTACAAAATTAGGTTACAAAAAACCCATCTTGCAACACTTGCCCAGTTTTTCAGGGAATGCAGTTGCTGTGTTCTGAACTACCCTCCTGAAAGGGGCCTCTGTCAAGGAGCTGAGGGAGGTTCCTATCCAACAGCCTGCGTGAAGCGGAAGCCCTCAACCCACAACCCAGGAGAAACTGAATCCTCCAACAACAACGTGAGTGAGTTTGGAAGTGAATGTTTCTCTAGCAAACCTCCAAATAAGACCCCAACTTGGGCTGACACCCTGGCTGTAATCAATGCCTGGAGGCAAAGGCAGGTGGCAAAGTGGCAGCCAAATTCCTAACCCATAAAATAAGTGTTCATTATTTTGAGCCAAGTTTTGATAGTTACACAGGATGTTTCACAAGTATAATTCCCTTATTTCCAACTCTCCAAACCTTTAATGACCAAAATAACCCCTTAGGAGAGTGAGTTCAGCCCCCAATGCTGGTGCCTCTGCACCACATAGATGAAGAAATACTTCTCTCACATCAAAAAAATTTTTTAAAAAAGTAAATATATAAAATATTTTAAATATAGACATGTTTTAATAAATGGCATTGGGAAAACTGAATATTCACGTATAAAAGAGTAAAGTTGGACCTTAACCTTAAACCATATGCAAAAATTAACACAACAAGAATTAAAGTCCTAAACAAAGAGTTAAAACAATAGAACTGTTAGATAAAAACAGGGGGAACACTTCATGAAATTGGATTTAGTAATGTTTTCTTGGATATGACACCAAAAGCACAGGTGACTACAACAACAACAAAAGTAGATGAATTGAACTCCATCAAAATGGAAAACGTCAGGCATCAAAGAACACAATCAACAGAGTGAAAAGACAACTCACAAACAGGAGAAAGTATTTTCAAACCATGTATCTGATTAGGGATTAACATGCAGAATATATAAATTACTCCTACAACAAAAAAATAATGACCAACCCAATTAAAAAATAAGAAAAAGGTTTCTTCACAGATCTACAAGTGGCATATAAGCACATGAAAATGTTCAACACCATGGTTAAGGAAACACAAATTAAAACCACAAGGAAATATCTACTTACACCAACTAGAATGGTTACTATATAAAAAAATCAGAAAATAATAATTGCAAAGATGTGGATAAATTGCTACCATTGTAACCACCTGTGCTATTAGTAGGAATGAAAAATAGTGCACCTACAGTGGAAAACAACATGGCAGTTTCTCAGAAAATTTCAGATAGGCTGGGCAGGGTCTTATATTCCTAGCACTTTGGGAGGTTGAAGCCTAAGGCAAGAGGATTGCTGGAGCTCAGGAGTTCAAAACCAGTGTGAGCAAGAGTGAGACCCCCCCAACCCTACTAAAAATGGAAAAATCAGCCAGGCATTGTAGACTACATTGTAACGTGTTGTCCCAGTTCCCCAGGAGGCTGAGGCAGGAGAATCTCTTGACCAGGAGTTTGAGGTTGCTCTGAGTTAGGCTGATGCCATAGCACTCGAGCCTGTGGCAACAGAATGAGCCACTGTGTTAAAAAACAAACAACAACAACAACAAAACCCTGCAAACAGACTTACCAATTCACTTCTGAATGGAAAGCATTCTCCATAGACAGAGAATGGGCCTCCATTGCCAAGGCAAAGAGTATACACAACCAAAAGAACTGCAAGTCGGGTCTTTAAGAGATATTTGTACTCTGATGTTCATCGTAGCATTATTCATAGTAGCCAAAAGGTAGAGGCAACACAAGTATCCATTGATGGATGAGTGAATACATAAAATGTGATATATACAACTTTGAGTATTATTTAGCCACAAATAGGAAAGAAATTCTGATACATTCTACAACATGGATGAACCTTGAGGACCTTATGCTACCCACTCAAAAATAAATACTGTACAATCTCACTTATTAAGAGGTAACTAAAGTAGTCTAATTCATAAATTTAAAAAATAGAATGTTGGTTGCTAGGAGCTGAGAAGAGGAGGGGAATAGGAAGCTGTTGTCTAATGCGTAGAGAGTTTCAATTTTACAAGATAAAAAGAGTCCTGCAGATTGACTGCACCATGTGAACGGTACCTGACACTACTGAATCTCATTCTTTTTTGGGGAGTTGGGGACAGAATCTCACTTTGTCACCCTCAGTAGAGTTCTATGGTATCATAGTTCACAGCAAACTCAAACTCTTGAGCTCAAGCAATCTTCTTGCCTCAGCCTCCAGAAGAGCTGGGACTATAGGAGCGCACCACAATGCCCCACTAGTTTTTAGATATGGGGGTCCCACTTTTGCTCAGGCTGGTCTCAAACTCCTGAGCTCAAGCAATCCTCCCCCCTCAGCCTCCCAGAATGCTAAGATTATAAGCATGAGCCACAGGGCCTGGCCTGAATTTCATTTTTTAAAAATGGCTAAAATGGTACATTTTACAATTAAAGTTTTAAATTGGGTATATTCAAGACAATGGGGGTGGGAAGAATGAAAGGGCAGGCAGGAGAGATTTGCCTGGCTCCTCTCACCAAAAGCAGCATGGCTTCTGCTGTTGCCAGAACACCAACATTTCCCTGGGTCCAGTGCTGCAGGGGTTTTTTTGTTTAATTTCATGGACACTTCAGTGGGAAAACAGAGCAGAATTTTTAGGTAGTTAGCTAGGAACAGTGCTCCTGGGGAAGGAGGACCAGAGTTGAGCCCCCCAGGCTGCCAACTTGGTACCACCCACCTTAATTTTCTCCCAAAAGAATGCTTACACCTGGGGAGTAGAGCTTACTCTACTAATCTGCCAATCAGAACTCAGCAGGCCCTGCAGGGTGGCTCAGGCCTGTATTCCTGGCACTCTGGGAGGCCAAAGTGGGCAGATCCCTTGAGCTCAGGAGTTGGAGACCATGGTGAATGAGAAGGAGACCCCATCTCTACTAAAAATAGAAAAATTAGCTGGGCATTGGGGCAGGCACCTGTGGTCCCCTGAACCATGAGGTGAGCCTGACCCAGGTGGTATAAAAGAGAACTTCAACCATAACCCTGGCCTCCCTGCTTCCTTGCCCTGGCAATGGAGGCCCATTCCCTGTCTATGGAGAATGCATCTTGCTCTGTGAGCCTATGTCTTGCTCTTACTCGGTAAACCTACCTTTCTCTTCCTCAATACACTTTATTTCATCCTTGCCTTACTTTGGAGTTTCTGGCCATTTTTTGACCAAGAGCATTCCAAGAACTGAGGACCCAGCAGCTGCCTGAAACTTTGACATTTTAGAAGACAGGCAAGTGGCCTGAAATCCAACAGGATGACTCAGTAGCTGTTAGCTAGCCATAATTTTAAGAACCATGCTCCCTTTAAAGTATGTATACATATATTTTTCAAAGTATTTGAATATAGTATAAAGTATATATATGAAGTATAAAGTAAGTGTGTGTGTGTGTGTATATATATAGCATTTTCTATCAATAGTCATGTCCAGTATCACATTGAACCACAAAGGAAATCATGCACGTTTTATTGAAAGCTACAAAAACGCCAGGGCATTTTTGATGCTATTCCTTTTCTTCTCAGATCTGATTCTAGATCTGGAAATCCAGAATTGCTTTACCTTAATTCCCCTCTGCTTCCCATTTTAAAGTCCAAACACGCTGAGTTAGAACAAGAGTGCAGGGACAGGACTAGGATTTAAGGCATTGTCCTAAGAATTCAGGCTCAAGTTAAATCTCTTCCTTCAATAAGGTAGGTGTGTGTGTGTGTGTGTGTGTGTGTGTGTGCGCGCGCGCGTGCGCGCTTGTTGTAATCGCCTCCTACTCATCTTATTGGTGAACAAGGAATCCTCTCTGTACAGAGGGAGGGAGGTAGGATAGCTTGTGGTTAGGTCATTCAGGGTCCTCCCAGTTTTACCAGATGTCAAGGCGGCAGATAATATTGAACTTTAGCGAGAGGCCCTATATCCTTCTGTGTGTGTGTGTTGTCAAACAGGCTGGGTGAGGTGGGTGGGGTGTGTGGAGATGTGTAGCCACCGAGTGTTTGGAGAAGCAAAGGACACTGGAGGGCTGGGCGTGCACGTCCCCCTGCCCTGTCCACAGGCTCACCAGTGCTCCTCGGAGTGTGGGTGCCAACCAGGACTGGTCCCCAGAAGACGTATCACCGAACCGTAATGAGACAAGTACAAAAATCCAGACTAAGCCTTTCCATCCTTTGATAGCAAGTCAATAAACACCAATCGCACATGATTCTAGGCACGCATCTACCCAACCACACCACACTGGCTACAGTTTCACACCAAGGAGTTCTCAGGCACATTGCCAACCAAATTGGAAACGTGACTATTGGTTGAGAGCAGGCTTATTGCATTGATGGTTAAATCTGCTCCTGCGCCCCTATCCCCACTCCAATTAAGTATAAATACACATTTCGAGATTTGATGCCAAGCCATACAGGCTAGAGACAAGCCCTGCCACCCAGCAGTAAACACGAAGGGAAAGATTTAATGTAAACAGCAGCGTATGGCAGAGCTGATGATTTCTCATAAACTACACGGACTAATTTAGAAAGGAAAAAAAAAAAGAGGTAGAGAAGCCTTCAAGGAAGTAATAACCCAGAGGTAAAAAATATTGATTAGGGAAAAATATTATCTTAATCAAAATATGTCTTTTAGCTGGAAATTGTTTGGCTTCAGAAGGAGAAAACAAAATATGTTCCTAAGATACACAGTTTTCCTTGTGATTTTTGTGGAATAATGAACAAGGCCATCATTCTTTCTGAAGTCTTTGCTGTGTAAATCGAAATAAAGGCTTTATTAATTCTACCAGAGATCTTATTTATTAGTCTGATAAATAGCAGGCAATATTAACTATTTTTAAAATATCTCAATATATACCTGTGAAGTTTGGAATTTTTTGGTGATACAGCCTGATATATTTTACAGAGCTTGCCATATACTATATTTTCCTCTAATGAGAGCTTGTTACTTCTAATTTTTTTCCATCTGTCTTTAAAGGCAAATAATTCAAAATAACTTGTTTCTGCCAGCATTTGTCTGGTGCTCAAGCAACTTCTTTTTGATCTCCTTTCAAGTTTAAGCTTTGACCTTTTAAACATTACAATTGAACAATACTTGAATATGCCAAATGTTCTTTCATTTGTAGGAGACTACATCAATTCTAACTAAATCTGAATCAAAGTAGGCAAGAGCTACTTAAAATCCTAACACCTCCCCAGTTTTCCCTTAATCTTATAACATATGGCTGTTCTTAAAATTGTATATACCAAAATGTCGTTATTATTTTCATTTGCCATTTGGACACCAAGAAATCAGGAGGCACTGTCAGCACAAACCCGCGATCCCACTCTGCATTCTATCCATGGAGAAGCTGAAACGGAGCACTAAGAGATGAGCTAAGAGTAATGGGGGAAAGCAAAATTAGAACCTATTTTCTGACTGTTCACTCTGGGTCCATGAACACAAAGTGAGAAGTTGATAAATTGTCCAATAAATTTAGTCATTACAGCCCAGAAAACTTAGGTGTAATTGACGATCAATGACCCAAATCATTCAGGGACCCAAGTCTCTTGGAACCTCAAATCCCCATTTCATGTATAAATACCAGCTCTCCCTAAGGCCTCCTTCACTGACCTATGCATTTTCCTCACTTTGCTTCTGAACGCTTTTGCAAAACCTGTGTAAGTAAGAAGGGCTACAGACTTGACTTTTGTACTGAAAGTAAAAGAAAAAGAAAGCAGAAGATTATTTTGAATGCAATCCTTTTTCCCCTCATCAAAATTTGCAGTGAGCACCCCCTGTTGGCTGCCTAGCAGCAGGCAACCCACAAACACTCAGCCTTGTTAGGACACAAAGCAGGAAACCAAAAGAACCAGTGGTAATTTGGACTCCTGTATCCAAAGGGGGAGGGGGAGGGGAAAATCAATATTTGCTTAATGGAAAAGGGCAACCTTGATAGGAAAGGAAGTTTTATTCTCAAGCTTTTAATAGGGTATTATAAGCACCAGAGGGGGAAAAATTCTTTCTTTTCTTTTTCTTTCTTCTTTTTAGGATTAAAGTTGAATTTATTTTTGGTGCTAGATGAAGTAAGACTTTCTGAAAATAACAGTGAGCAGAAAAACCCAAGAAATATATTTGCTTTTGCTAAAGCCACACTTGGCTTTTTCGTTTGGGCCTTTCCTCTATTCTATTCAAGTCAAGTGCTGAGAAATCTGTAAATTCTGAACTTCCTGCTACATTTTCAAGTAGGGTGACCTGGGTGTGAATAGGAGGAAAAATGATTAGGAGATTAATACACATACACACACACCTGTACTTTAATTTTGATATCCTAAGGATTGGGTCAATAAAAATAGATTTCCTTTATATTTATCATAAGTTTCTTATGTTTCTAACCCTTCGAGCCTCCCTGCTAAAATCTGGCTTTACTTATTTACAGGGAAGCATAGATTTTACTTTAAAATCTTATTTAAAAAGTACAACAGTGGTGTTTTTTAAAAATAACTGATAAATTGTCAAATCTTCCAGGACAAGAATATGATAGATTTTTCTCCAAGAAAGTTCTTCTCTTAGAAAATTTAAATATTTGCACTTTTATTATCAATTATGTATCTGTTTAATTGTAAATTTTAAATATATGATGAATGGGTGGCATGGTAAGAACACTAGACTAAGAATCAAAGGATCTGGGCTCTAATCCCGGCTCTGCCACATTCTCACCCTGTAACTTTGCAGGCCATTTAACCTCCCTGAGTCTCAATTTCCTCTTCTGAGACATGGAAGTCATTAATTTGATCTTCAATCTATTATATGGAATGCTAATTATGTACCTACCAATGCATTGCCAAGGGCTGATCTGTGAATGCTGTGTTAGAGAGAGAACAATGTTAACAACAGCAAGTTAGGATTGAGTTTCTGCTGTGTCCTGACTGTTGTTAACACCGGTGACTTGGTTCACAGGGACATGTAGAAGCTTGGCTCTGGTGTCAGACCGACTGGGTCTCAATCTTATCTCCGCCATTTTCCATCGATGTGACCTTGGAGAAACTAGTGGTATTTCTGAAACCCTGTTCCTTTAATATGGCAACATTGGGTTGTTTCTCTCAAGTCACATAAATGGAAATGGCAGAGACAGAACTGGACCGAATCATGCTCTTGAAGACTGCACATCTAAAAGGGAAATGAACACAAACAAAAAATTACAGTGCTATCCAACTCTGTTTGTTTTTGATTCTACTCCTTGGAGGACCCTGAAGAGTTGTGCTTAAGAGTTTAGACTTTGTCCTTTAGATAAAGGGTTGTTAGTAGAATCTTTTCAGTAAAGACATGGCATGATCTAGACTAAATCAGAATGTTAAGAGAATTTAAGACACAACCACATATGAATGCAACACATTTGTGTAAATTATTATGACCATATTTATCCTATGTGCTCATACAAGGAAAAGACCCACACACTGTGTTCTTACTCTGATGTGGTCAACTGTGTTCTAATGTCATGTCCTATGAGGATAAAGTAAGGCTGCTCCCCTACAGAAAATCAGAAATTGGAAACCAAGTCTTAAGTGGCCACAGGACAACCTTTCCTGTTTTCCATCATCTCTTCCTTTGGCCCGGCTTCTAAGAAAAGCTTGAGAATTATCTATAATGATTTGGAAAATGGTCTCTGCCAAGAGAGAAGCCAGGACTGGGTAGCCAGTCCTTTCTAACTAAAAATTCTCTCACCACTCGGCCTTGAAACATACCAATGTGATAAAGTTGCTGCCGGATATGTGAAGAGAATGATCAGGTTAATTTTGTTGTCTTAAAGGAGAGGCACCAATCTATTGTTCCTATAAAGCAAATATAAATCAGCAATGGCACTAAACTGAGCTCAATATCTAGTCCTTGACAATAAATGGGAATATGTTCCACTTAACATGCCATCTCACTAGTTAATTTATTGCCAAAATGTGACAGAGTTATGTCAAACTTCTGTTATAATACCTAGTGCATGCAGTTCCTGCTATCTGAATTTTTTTCCTTCGCATTCATTTTGGGATGGGGGTAAGGAAGCAGAGAGCTTGCTTACTATAAAAGGTCAGTGTGCAGTGACTAGAGCTTTTCTAAATCTGGGTCACGGGTTTATAAAAGGCCTATGATCCATCAAAAGACCTCTCTGAGTCTACAGAATGAAAAGAATGTAGAAAAACTATTGTTCAGGGAAATGCTTTGCCTGTTAATAAGATGCAGCCTTTTCAATTATTAACTTATTCTGTAATGCAATCACCCGACTAGAACTCTCTACTTAGAAGTGTATGTCTTTGGAATGTTACATACTCTTTTCAAAATAGTTTGTCTTCTGTTCCTGAAAAATTCATTTCTCTCCTGGATTAGGAAGCCGAGTCACTTCCCCAATAAGGGCAGGCCCCTCCTCCAGAAGAGTTGTTTGGCTCCATTTTAACTGTCCTGGCAGGTGGTGTCCTGGTTTTTAATTCCTTGAAACCTGCAAATATACTCTCTACCCTCGATGAGGCTCTTAGCTCAAAATGTATTTCTTTAGAAGGACTCACTGAGAAGAAGTAGGGAAAAAATTTTAAAAAGAACGACCACAAAGCCATGTACTCAAGCAGTCGCATTCAAGCGCCACTTAATGGCGTTGAGCTGAGCCGAAAAGATCAGGACTTGATGTCTGATGTGGCCACTCTGTAGCTCCATAATCAAGGGCTGCCCAAGGCTGAGTGTCTGGGCTCAGGGCTCAGGGTTAGTGTCAATTATGGAAGGAGCTGGGGAGGAAGAGAGGAAATAGGAAGGGCAGGCTATTTCTATGAAGAGGAGAGAATTGATACCAGCACTGGAGTGGAAATCGTAATGAAGGCAGCGGCCGTCTGGTTGGTAGGCAAGGCCGTGACTGGAGGAGTCAGACTCTGTTTGGCAGCAGATGGGACTTGAGCCACACACTCTGGCTAGAATTTGGCGATGGGCGGGGGTGATCCATCAGAGGCTCTTATGTGCATTGTTTATTCCAGGGTTTTTGAAACTATAGGTAATGCCAAACTTCACCCTGCAGAACATATTATAGGAAAACTCCTGCATTGAACTAGGCAGGTTGAATATTTCTGACTAAAGTGAAATGAAAATTGTGATAATTCAGGGTAATTGTTGACCAAAAAAAGAAAAATTATCGAACAATAGAATAGAAGAGGCCTTGGGAGGCCACCGAGGCTGATCCTATTCCACCAGCTCTTTGAACTTGACAGCACTTCCCGTATATAATGGGATTAGCTACATACATTTCTGCATGTCCTGCCCAGGGTGAAAGCCACATGAGGGTAGGGAATCTTGGGCTGCCATCTTTATATTATCCATGCTTAGAATTGGGCCTGATTGACAGTGGTTAACATTTGTTGAGAAGCCTTGAAACAAAAATGTGTGAATTAAGTTCATACTAACTGACTAATCCCTTGTTCAGCACAGTTATAATAATCAACTATGAAGGTGGTAAGGGTAATAGTGTGTGTTGGGGGTGGAAGGAGGATCGGGGGTCAGGTTGGGCTTTTTCTTTTATTTCTGCCCACCTTTCTGTATGGTAATAATTTGCATCATCCAAGTCCATGTGCAATGGGCATTGATATCTCTCTTTGTGTGGAGAGCCAACACCCTACTTCAGGGGGTTCTTATGTTTCCTTGTAGGTATTGCCTCCCTCCTCAGGGAAATGCCAAGACACATGCAGCTTCCTTCCTATCAGACACCATCAGTTACCAGATCTGGTGTTGGAAGGAGGTTCTCACTGAGCCTTAGTACAGGAGCAATTAACACAATTTCTCAGCACAGGGAATGCGTGGTCCTTGCCAGACTGGAGGCAGGAAGGCGCCCAGGAGCTCAGGTTGGACTCTGCTCACAGAACCAGATGCTGGAGCTGGAACTGGACAGTTTCACTCCAGGCTTCTCCCAACTTCCTACCAGATCATGTCTTTGCCCTCCAGCTAGAGAACTCCCTTCCGGTCTTCAGATTAGAGAGCTTTTTATGCCTTATTCTTCACTCCTCCTTCTTGTTCTTCTGAAGCAGCCTGGGCAATTGCAAAGGAAACCCAAGACTTTGCATTTCTGCTGTGCCATTTCTTTCTTGAGGAAATGAGTGAAGAATGCCAAGCTGACTGAATGTAGGAGAAGACAGTGGGGAGAAGAACAGGTGTAAAGGAATGAAAGAACATGTAAACTGGTTCCTACAATATATATACATATAAATATTTTTTTTCTTTTTTTTTTTTTTTTTGAGACAGAGTCTTACTATTTCGCCCTCAGTAGAGTGCCATGGTGTCTTAGCTCACAGCAACCTCAAACTCTTGGGCTTAAGCGATTCTCTTGCTTCAGCCTCCCAAGTAGCTGGAACTATAGGTGCCCCCCACAGTGTGCCAGGCTATTTTTAAGAGACGGAGTCTCACTCTTGCTCAGGCTGGTCTCAAACTTGGTGAGTTTAGGCAATCCACCCGTGGCCACCTTCCAAGTGCTGGGACTATAGACGTGAGACACCACACCGGCCACCTATAATATTCTTTTTTTTTTCTTGAGACTGAGCCTCAAGCTGTCACCCTGGATAGAGTGCTGTGGCATCACAGCTCACAGCAACCTCCAATTCCTGGGCTCAAACGAGTCTCTTGCCTCTGCCTCCCAAGTAGCTGGGATTACAGGTGCCCGCCAGCTCAGGTGTACGTGGCTAGCGCCTTAGCCCGTTGAGCCACAGGCGCAGAGCCCTAATATGATTTTTTAAAGAGCTGGCCATACTGTGTCATGCTTTTTCAAATGCAATAGAACACACCAAGCTGTGAACTATTACATAAAATAACATCTTAAGCCCTCTGCTAACTGCTTAAGTTCTCTTAGCCAAGGGACTCCAGAAACATCTTAAAACTGAGTCCCCAGCCATGACAGGATGGGAGAGATCAAGCACAATTACAAATATACACGATTTCCCCTTTTCATAAATATTCATGATCCCTATAGCTTGGTGGATTGTATATTTGACTACCCTGTGCAATATAAAAATCTTGTTGCTTTTGTCTGTCCTGAGCTCTGCTTTCCACCCTGTTGGAATGGCCACCCAGCAGGCTGCTACCCTTTAAGAGAAATGAAACTCTTTTTCTGAAGTATAAACCTCGTTAACAGTTTTAGTTAACAAAGCTAGTGTATCTTTTTTTTTTTTTTTTTTAAAGACAGAGGCTCACACTGTTGCCCCAGGGTAGAGTGCTGAGGTGTTATCCAAGTTCATGGCAACCTCACACTCGTGGGGGCAAGCAGTCCTCTTGCCTTATCTTCCCGAATAGTTGGGACTACAGGTGTCTATCATGATACTCAGCTAATTTTTCTTTTCTAAGTAGAGGTGGGGTCTCACTCTTGCTCAGGCTGGTGTTGAACTCCTGAGCTTGAACAGATCTCTTGCCTCAGCCTCCCAGAGTGCTAGAATCACAGGTGTCAGCCACCGCACCTGGCCTAACTACTGTATTTTTAAAACATTACAATTGTCTGACTTATTTTACTGATTCAAAGCACTAAATCTTTTTTAATCATTTGGAGCTCTGGAAATATTACATTTTTTTTTTTCTGGTAGCTTAGGGAATAAATCTGAGAAATTTATCCATATACCTGCTATCCATTGATAATTAAACTGTGGTATGATTTATGTTTGTTCATGATTTATGTTACTTAATGTTAATAGAAATCTATCTTATATGAATGAGTTTACATGTTTCAGCACAAGAAATGGCCTAAATGCTTAAACTGCATTTCATGTATTTCACTAAATGTCCTTGTTCCTGTCTTTTAAACACAGAAAACCAGGGTGATGCTGCTGGTAGGCGAGCCCTAACCCATACTCACCAGCTCCGGGCCCTCAGCTTGTCTGGGTGACAGATCAATCTGTCCTGGTTATTTAGAGGAAGCAGAGTGTATGACTGTTTCATTTCTCATTTCTTCAGTCATCTTATCATTTCTTGCACTGACTGCTCTCATGATGTTAAACTCTAGCACCTAAAATAGGTACTAAACAAAATCTGCTGAGTAACTGAATGGATTATATCTATAATCCCAATTTTCTACTTCAAGTACTGAGATTAATTCAGTTGACAAAGTAATTATGATCTTTTCTTTTTTTTTTTTTGAGACAGAGCCTCAAGCTGTCCCCCTGGATAGAGTGCTATGGCATCACAGCTCACAGCAACCTCCAACTCCTGGACTCAAGCACGTCTCTTGCCTCCGCCTCCCAAGTCGCTGGGACTACAGGCGCCTGCCACAATGCCCGGCCATTTTTTGGTTGCAGCCGTGGTGGTTTGGCGGGCCCGGGTTGCATTCGAACCCGCCAGCTCAGGTGTACGTGGCTGGCGCCTTAGCCCGCTGAGCCACAGGCACCAAGCCTATGGTCCTTTCTATAGAACACACAGTGTTCTAGTTAATATTGATTTGATGTTCCATGTATTTGTGTTTTGGGGTTTTTTTGCAATTTTTGGCCATTTTTGGGGTCAACTTTGAACTGGCTATCTCTCTTATATGGGGCCAGCACCACAGGCACCACCCCATGTGTTTGTATTTTAATGATACAAAGTCAGAATACATTTACTGGGAATCAATGAATCAAGAATATTCGGCAGCAATTCTTCAAATAACTTGATTTAAACAAAAGGTGATTGTCTTCTTTGTACAGTACGGTATAGGTTAAATGATTTAACGTAGAATACAATGAAATGAGCACAAATACTTATGGCCTTGAGGTTAAAAGAAACAATCAATAAAGAAATGTCCTATTTTTAATTTAGACAGCAATTTCACGAATTAGTATTGGAATTTAATAAAATGCCTTATTTAGCAAAATGATTATATTTTTTCCTTTTGGTTAGCAATATGAGAAATTCTATTAAAGGAGTATGCAATGGTGAAAAAAAAGAAATGTTCTGATGTGGCTAAAAATATTTTTAGTTATAATAAGAGTCTAGAACTGGAACTTCAGTTCCAAGTTGCCATGTAATTGTGAGATTCCAAGGAGAGATTACAGCTCTGAGTAAGTCTGCAGAACGGAGCTTCTCTACAACAGCTGAGACACCTCAGAGAATGTTACAGCAAAGCAATGAAAGAAGGGTCAAATCTAGCAGTCAGGAAATCGAAGAATACCACCATTCTGAAAAACTCCAAATCACACATTTTGAATATGATTTGGTTGGCTAGCTGGCCCCAAATTCAACCACTGCCATTTTGGTTCACCTAGCAAATTTGCAAAGTCCATGGAATTCTTAAGAGTATTATTTATTTAAAGCAAATGTTTTACCTTTTTTCTCTAAGAAATTAAAAAAATTAAAACTAAAACAGTCAATGCTAGCAATTCAACATTCAAACATACAGGAGCAACCGTATATGACATGAGCAACAGGTGAACAACGCAGCAAAGAAAACTCTTAAGAATTGGGAACATCAGTGTTAAGCTATGTATTTTGTTATTGTCTTTTCAATGACTTCAAGACACACTGGTGGTATCCTCTTTTATAAATCAAACCTACTCTAGAATAATTAGCAAAAGTTAAGCTTATAAAATATACTAGTAACTTGGTAACTCTGAATTTTTTTTTTTTTTTTTGCAGTTTTTGGTTTGGGCTGGGACTGGGTTTGAACGTGCCATCTCGGGCATATGGGGCTGGCGCCCTACTCCTTTGAGCCACAGGTGCTGCCCTAAGGTAACCCTGAATTTTGAAGTAAAAAAGGAATTATACATTGAAAAAATGTTTTGTTAAAAGAATTGGTTTATCATCCAGTTAGCTAAAGTTAAATAAACTTTATTATACAGTGATAAGAAACCTAAGCTTCTGGTCCTTAATAGGTACAAATATGCTTAAGATCAGGGTAAAACTTCCACTGGCATAGTGGAACATTAGAAACATTGGCACAGTGTTTCTAATGATACACGACTAACTTAAGTAACATGTCCATCATCTTTTATATGAAAAGTTCCTGATTAACTTACATGTTCATTTGAAATCCACCCCTGCAATCAATCTGTTACCACTATGGCTTATTTTATCATACTTTTATTTTGTCAAATAAGACATTTAAATGATCTAATCATTTAATGTCAAAAACAATGACATTTAAAAAATAATTTAGAATAATTTTACAGCACAAACAAAAAATATACTTCCTACACTACAACTAATCTTCTAATTGGAAAATTACTTTACTATATATACAAATTTAAAAATCAATGGTACTATTGCTCTAAGCCAGGGGGCATTCTGAGAAATGAATTTCCAAGATACAATACAAAGTACTTTACTATCTGCAAGGCTAACTTGAGAAATGCTCCCCTGAAGTTAGTATAAGCATACAGGACTGGATGGACACATGGATGTATGTATAGCTGAATGGAAGGGGCCAAGCAGATGCCTGGTCCTTTAGAAGGAGCACGCTTTTATTTTCTCTCTTTGATTTAGTTTAACTTAGATAATAGTTGGGATTAAATATAGATCACCAACACAAAGATTAGTAAATCTAACTTATTTTTGGAACTTTTTCTTATTACTTCTTAATAGTATTGATTTTTTTCCTTGGGAGATTTTATTTATTTATTTATTTAGAGACAGGACTTGCTCTGTCACCCAGGCTGGGATATAGTGATGTCATCATAGCTCACTGCAACTTCCCACTCCCGGGCTCAAGTGATCCTCTTGCCTCTGCCTCTCAAGTAGCTGGGACTATTGGCATGTACTACCAGGTCCAGCTAATTTTTCTATATTTTTGTGGAAAGACTAGGTCTTGCTCTTGACCAGGTTGGTCTCAAACTCCTAATCTCAAGCAATCCTCCTGCCTCGGCTTCCCAAAGTGGTAAGATTATAGGTGTGAGCCACTGTGCCTGGTCTACTTTGGAGATTTTTAAGCTTTTCAAAAATGAGTTTATTATAGACAGAAGGTCTATGGATAGGCTCTACCACAGCACTTTAACTTCACCAAATATAAATATTTTCTTTCATTTAAATGGATTATAGGGTAATGAACTATAAAAAATTGAGCAATACTGGGAGTCCTCTTCTGTGTAACAGAATGAGACCATCTGGGGCTGTTTCCTTTCCTCTCTCTTGCTCTCTGTCTGAGATAGTCTCACTCTCTTGCCCTGGGTTGAGTGCCATGACATCATCATAGCTCACAGCAACCTCAAACTCAGGTTCAAATGATCCTCCTGCTCCAGCTTCCCCAGTAGCTGGGACTACAGGTGCCTGCCACAACGTCTAGGTATTTTTTTCTATTTTTACTGGGGACAGGGTCTTGCTTTTACTCAGGCTGATCTCAAACTCCTGAGTTCAGGCAATCTACCTGCCTTGCCCTCCCAGCGTGCTGGGATTACAGGCGTGAGCCACCGCACCTGGCCAGGGGCTATGTCTTATGATGGCATCTAAAATGGAAACTACCGTGAAGGGAAAAATCCTTTATTTTACTATACATCTCTAATACTAATACTATTTCAAAAATAAAAATTGAAATCCTCTCTATTCCTTTAATTTTTTCTTCAAGAGAAGAAATAAAATAGAAATGGAAGCAAAGGAAGAGGAAGATGAAGAGTTTAATTAGAAGAATTTAATTAGAATTAATTAGAAGTTTGGCAGCAGAAACTCTTCACAAGATGGTACCACCTAGCGGGTTTCTTAATAAGCCAGGCAATAGGAAATGTCTACGTGGTTAGTAAAAGTTAACACCTGACTCAGCTGTTCATACCCTCAGAGTCATAAAGCTTGGTGTACCAGGGACAGAGCGTAGAGACGGGGAATATTCAGGGCTTATGGAATCAGGAGAGAGAAATTTTTCAGCAGAATTAACAGTCATGTGATAGATGTGCTCAAAGTTGATCGGAGAGGAGATCAGACCGGAGTGATGATGAGGGGATGGATAAGGGAAACCTGGCTATCAAAAACAACAAAAAGAAGAAAAAAGGCAATAAGGTGATGAAAATGGATTCACATTTCACACAACATGCATATCAAACATTTTACATTAGAACTGAATCCTTAAGGAAATACTTTTAGGCCTCAGAAAGTTAAATTTTGTAATATTCTTGCAGGTTACTTAAGTAGCTGATTTGCAAAAGATCATTCTCCTTAAAAAATTATTTTTATTACTATAGTTAAATGAGTAGAAATTAGACATTCAGAGATATAACACTTTCAGAGTTTAGTTCAGCATTTTCTTGTATGACACAATCAAAACATGGCAAAAATCTACCAGAAATGTTAAGGATACAAAAAGCAAAAAACAAAAGCACAAGTGAACCTACAATAGTTTTTAACTAGACATGCTATGAAATTGTTCCCTTAGAAATTTAAAACCATTTAAAATAATTCCTTGGTATTGAAAGATTTTGCTTTTATTGATCTTATTTCCCTATAACAATAATATTAACTATGGAATATACTCATTATTGGTTTACTTTTAAGCAGCCCAAGCTTATCTCCATTTAGACACCCCAAAGAAAACATCTGTTTTTAACAAGGGAAAAATATTTCCTTCAATGTTGAGGTGTATTTCTAAAAAAATGAAATGATATGATACCAAAGACACAGAAAAAAGCTTTGAAGTCCAGGACTCTTAATTTTTTCAGATAAATGACCACTTCTGAATATTTGGGAACCATCACTGTTGCCAGCCACCTTTTCTAACTCTAATGGGAAAATTTCAAAGTTCAGATTTTTTTTTCTTTTGAAGACAGGGTCTCGCTCTACTGCTGAGGCTGAAGTGTGGTGGTGCAATCGTGGCTCACTGTGGCCTTGAACTACTGGATTCAACCAATACTCCTGCCTCAGCTTCCCAGGTAGTGCGACTACAGGCACATGCCACCATGCCTGGTTAAATTTCTTTTTCTTCTATTTTTTGTAGAGACAGGGTCTTGCTCTCATGCAGGCTGGTCTGAAACTCCTGGCCTCAAGCGATCCTCCTGACTTAAGTCTCCTGAGTAGCTGGCATTGCAGGCTCAAGCCACCAAAGCTCAAGGTTCAGAAGACATAATCTCATTAAAGGTACAGGTTGAATGATTTGCTAGAAAGAACGCTAACTGAATCTAGCCTGACATTTATATTCCCATGAGTTGAGATGAGCTTGCTTTGTAGAAAGATCTCCCAAATTATCTGGGCTTAAAAGAAAGGCTTCTATGTATAATAATGTTTTTATTCTAGTGGTATGAGTTAAATCAGATCTTTCTAAAGTTGTTTCCAAAAAGGAAAAAAACAACAACAGAACTTTTAGTATACAGGTAGGTATAGTAAGAGCTTCTTTGACTTTAACAAGCAAAATTACTTCTTCAAGGCCCAAGAGGTATCTGAACTAAAAATTTTATCTTTACTAACAATCTTAGGGGCCAGGTGCAGTAGCTTGCTTGAGCGCAGGAGTCTGAGACCAGCCTGAGCAAAGAGTAAGACCTTGTCTCTACTAAAAATAGAAAAACTAGCCTGGCATTGTGGTGGGAGCCTGTAGTCCAGCTACTTGGGAGACTGAGGCAGGAGGATCACTTGAGCCTAAGAGTTTGAGGTTGCTGTGAGCTAGGACACTACAGCACTCTACCCAGGGTACAGAGTGAGACTCTGTCTCAAAAAAATAAATAAAAATAAAACACCCCTTCTACAATTTTAGAGATGGATAAGGGCTAAGGGAAATGTAAAATGGTAAAAATAACTCCTCTAGATGTAAAGTATTATTCTTGCACTCAGCTGGAGAAAATCTATCTTTTGTTACCAGAAACCACTAGTAAAAAAGGTAAATGGTAAAAAAGACTCAAGAAAATGAATATGGTATATATTTCAAAGACACACATATCATCTTATGTTAATTGCTTATATTCTCTTGGCTCAGTAAGATACAAATAAAATGCCTGCATCTGACACGAGATAAGAAAATAAAATGATACCCTTAGCCTTAATGCCCCTTTCATATTAAAAAACCAAACAATCCAATTTCAGGATCATTTAGTACAAAAGAAACAAGTAATCTCAGATACCCAATAAACTTTCTAAGCTTGTAAGTATTTCATAGGAAGGAAAGCAATACTGATTTGAATACATTAAAACACAAAAGTGTCTGGGGCACATGCTCTTTGCACAGATGAAAGCTCTTATATATGTTAACATTAGAAAAATTTATCTTTATTTTTTGGAGATAGTTCATAATAATTCCATTTCAATAGAAAGAACATATTAAAACAATAATTCCATTTCAATAGAAAGAACATATTAAAACATCACAAGCTTTTCAATGAGATACACACAAGTGTGGACATGCGTCATATGGTTCTTTTCAGACATGTGTATTACTGTCTTGTTTACCAGTGTCTACCCTGAGATAGACACAGTTCTGGGGTACATAGTGAGTGCTCTAGAAATATTTGTTAGGTGATTAAATGGATGTTGATAAAAAAGCTCCAGTTTATACATCATTTGGTAGTAAAATAAAAAAAATCATGTGAAAATAAAATTTGGCTTTGAAGAACAGGGATTTAGACACACAAAATCTTGGATGCATAATATATGTACAGGTGAAGAAATTGCTTTCAAAATTTACACCAACTTCTTGTCCTGGAAATACAAAAGCACTTACACAATGAGAAAACAAAGGGAAGGAAGGCATATTAAAAAACTGGATGGAATTGCTAGGGCAAAGTAGCTTGTATTAATTCCAAAATGAACCAAGAAAATGGCCATGGGTCAACAAAATCAGGTGACAATGAATACAAAAACAAACAAACAAACAAACAAAAAACAAAAAACAAAAACAGGTGTAAGGTCATGTGTCATGGAGTCAGCTGGGGAATGAATCTTTGGGAAATGCTATCTGAACTTGTTTTGCTTAGTAGTAAAGAGTAGGACCTTAATTTAAATAAAAAATAAAACAGAATGTTTTGTTTTGTTTTGTTTTGACTTTAGTGGAACAGTGAAGAGAGAAAAAAAGGAGGGTAAGGAAGGAAACTTTGATATGAAAGTTCTTACAATGTTTGAAATTTAACATTTTAGAGTCTGGCTGTGTGGTTATTGAGTATGAAGGTATGAAAGAATTTTGGAACATTAGGCAAATTGATTTTTCACCTGATGGCAGAAGAGTACCAGGCAAAGTAACATTTTGCTGAACATCGAAACTATTCTGAATTAAGGAAAATACTGTAATATGTGAGGTATGATAGAATTTAAATAAAAATTTTCTATAATTGTTGAAATGAGATAAAAATATACTTTTTATTTACTAAAGTGAAACAAAAATAAAATAATCTTTTTTTTGGAGACAGAGCCTCAAGCTGTTGCTCTGTGGAGTGCTGTGGCATCACAGCTCACAGCAACCTCCAACTTCTGGGCTCAAGCTATTCTTCTGCCTCCACCTCCCACATAGCTGGGCCTACAGGTGCCTGCCACAACGCCCGGCTATTTTTGCAGCTGTCATTGCTGTTTGGTGGGCCCGGGCTGATTTGAACCTGCCAGCTTAGGTGTATGTGGCTAGCGCCTTAGCCGCTTGAGCCACAGGTGCCAAGCCAAAAGTGAAATAACTTTTAATTTTAAAATGATATTTATTAATTATCTAACTATCAATAGCTAACTATTGAAATAATTTTCTATTTGCTGTTGTTTTGATTTGCAATATATGTACTGAAATTTGTATCCCTTGATTCCTATATAATGCTAACTACTTATCATGTATTGAAAAAACTTACTAAATTCCAAAGTTTAGTTAAAATAGTACGTAACACTTGATTTATCCAAAAAGCTGTAAATGTATTCACATTTCAACTGTTTAAATTTTTAAAATTCTATTTATTTTTGAGACAGGGTCTTTCTCTTCTCCTGGGCTGGAATGCAGTGGTATCATCATAGTTCACTGTAACCTCAAACTCTGGGACTCAAGTGATTCTCCTGCCTGAGCCTCCCCTATAGCTGGGGAAGACAGGCATACGCCACCATGCCTGGTTAAATTTTGCCTATTTTTTGTAGAGACAGGGTTTCATTCTCACTCAGGTTAGTTTCAAACTCTTGGCTTAAAGCAATCCTGCCTCAGTCTCTTGAAGTGCTGGGATTGTTAAGTATGTGACCCTTGAATCGGACAAAAATCTCTTTATTAAGGTATTTTGTGCCTGACCTTATAACTTCCATAAGGGATAAAAAAAAGAGGCTTTGGACTTACAGTTAGTTATGTGGACTTCTGAGATTAAAGGAAAACCAGATTGTTCAGAATAAGAAAAGAATGGAGAGATACCTGAGCTCTCACTCCTAAGCAAAAGTTGAAAAAATAATAATAGCTTTTACATATCATAAATGAATAGAACAATTTTAATATTTAATGTACTCAACCTTAAAGTTTTTACTTAGTTTATTTTTATTTATTTATTTTTTTGAGACAGAGTCTCACTTTGTCACCCTTGGTAGAGTGCTGGGGCGTCATAGCGTACAGCAACCTCAGACTCCTGGGCTTAAGCGATTCTCTTGCTAAGTAGCTGGGATTACAGGCGCCTAATCACAACACCCAGTTATTTTTAGAGACGAGGTCTCACTCTGGCTCAGGCTGGTCTCAAACCTGTGAGCTCAGGCAATCCATCTGCCTTGGCCTCTCAGAGTGTTGGGATTACACGTGTGAGCCACTGCACCTGGCTTTTTACTTAGTTTAAATTACATATCAAGATTTACTATAATCTAGCTTTTACCTATTTTATTTATATTTACTCGGTATAGTTAATAAAAATTCCTATTCCCAAATGATAAGTGACTACTGTGAATAATTACAACTCCATAAAGGAAGGCGTATTACTACGACCACATAATAATAATGCCTTGATGATGAAAAATGATAACAATGTCACATAAGCAAACAGGGCAACTGGTTAATTGGGATATTCACAATGAAGAACTCATACTTGAATGAATGTAGACCTTTTTATTCTTCCCATGGTACAAATGAAAAACTCCCTTTAAAAGCTTAGTTTTCAGCTACTTGGGAGGCTGAGGCAAGAGAATCCCCTAAACCCAGGAGTTGAAGGTTGCTGTGAGCTGTGTGATGCCACAGCACTGTACTGAGGGTGATAAAGTGAGACTCTGTCTCTACAAAAAAAATAAATAAATAAAAGCTTAGTTTTATACTTTTAAAAACTTGACCACACATCAAGCTTTATTATCTGTCATTTTCTCTCTCAGTGATAGATGTCTGTATCTTCTATCAAAGTAGTAATGATAATGTGATTAATTATGACAGGTTTTCTTAAAAAGAGATTTGTGTCTAAATTCACAAATCATCTCCCAAATTGCCATAAATATAAATTATACTTAAAATTCTACACAAAATTGAATCGCTATCATTACCAATCATAGGGTCTTATTAAAGTTTTAGTTTTCTGAGAAAATTATGATCCTGTAATGTTAAAAGAGATAGAGCCTGGATAATTAGCTAATTCCTCTAATATATTCTTAATCTCCACATAATAGGTCTGTAAACCCAATCTTCACATTGTTAAAACAACTGTTATCCTATGTTATACTTTTGAACGTGTGACTGACCAGGCAACATGTTTATATTTGTGCAAAGGAAAAAGATTTAATTTCACTATTAGCTGAGAGGCATGACCATTAATGACCAAGCTAATGGAGTATTCTGGGAAGAACAAGTAGGCCAAATATATATATTTAATTATTGAAACTTAGTGAGATTTTAATGATTTGGTAATCAAGTTCTGAACTTGGCATAGAACCTCTCCAATTCTGTCAGCTTCTTCTACCAACGATAGTAAACGCTAGGTATGGGAGCAATTTCTAGAGTATGCAGCTAAATAAGAACTTTGTTTTTTGACAGGTATCTAAATTTTATGTTTTTTTTCCAACAGGTATGTCATCATAGACATGTTGGGATATACTGAGAGAAACACTTCCTCATTATTAAACTAGTAACTGATGTCTCCTTTGAAGTCTATATATGTAGTTAGGCCTGGATCTCTGACCTCACCCCACTCACATTTATTTTTCAGTCCTCTTACCATGGGCAGGTCTTTCAGGATTTGTATTCCATCACCAGGACCCATGTGTGCTATATGGTTAAAATTAGTTGGGTTAGAAATTAATTTATTTCTCATTTCTGGATCTCGTAGCATCTCCCTATAAGATAAAACATCTGTTTAGACACTTTTCCATAATCTAGATAACTTAAGAAAAAAATTAAGCATACTTGAATTTTTATAAAAATAAAACTATTAAATTATGTTAATAAGGATATAATCAGAATAACAGAATATACTCAATTAAAAATTCACTTCCTTAGTATATTTTGTTTTAAATTTTAAATAAAAGTATGATTTTGTTTGGGAAAATCGAGAGAGTCCTTTTAAATATTTAGACATCAAAGAAGCTCTACTCTATTTCATAGATAATTCTGAACATTTATGTATCTTTAAAAAAATAACTCAAATACTTCAAAAATATTTTTCTATGTATTTGGAAATATTACAAGCTTATTTCTGTTTGTTAATGAAGAGAACAGTTAATCTGAATTCTTAGACACACATAGATTTATTATATACACAGATATATTCTGTATTTATAGAAAGGCACACTTTCCCCAAATTATAACCATTCTGTATACATGTAAATGTGAACAAAAATATGGTACTTTAATCCAGTGCATACTCACCATTTAGAAAGTATTAATTAACTAAAGTGACACTGAAAAGTTACATTCATTATTACAATTTTGATACTATTGATGAATGACAGATATTTAGATGTCAAATTTTCCTTCCAAATAAAATTCAGTCTATCAATAAACAGTCAGTCCTTCAGGTGCTACAAGCATGACAGGTGTAAATTAAATATCTACCTCCTCTGCTGCATCCTTTCCTCTTCTGGGACTCTGAAGGAATAGCGCCGCTTATTATTAATATTTCTAACCATTTGTTTCCGACTATTATCTGATGTTTCAGGAACTACCAGTTCATCCCCTTCTGTTAAAAAGAAAATACAAAGAACAATGATGTTCTCTAAACCAGGGGTCCCCAACCTTTTTGGTAACAGGGGCTGGTTTTCCATGGGGTGGAGAGGGCTTGGATTCTCATAAGGAGCATGCAACCTAGATCCTTGCATGTGCCGTTTACAGTAGGGTTCCTGCTTCTCCAAGAATCCAATACCACTAATCTGACAGGAGGCGGCGCTCAGGGGGTCTCGAGCCCGGTGGGGAACAGCTGTGATGCAGATGAAGCTTCTGTTGTGTGGCCCAACACAGAAAGGCCCTGGTCTGTGGTCAGGGGGTTGGGAATGGAAACTCTAAACTGATAAAATGCTTTTTATCCACTAATTTCTAAGACAGTAAAAGTATTCAAGTGTACAAGTATATGCAATTCTGATTTTTAAAAGTTGTGTGTTGATAATTAACAGTAAATAAGCAAAATAATTTTCTACAGAACATATGTAAAAAGATATATGCTGAAATTAAACACAGCTTACAAATTATATTTTTTACTTTTATTTGATTATATAATCTAACTGAAGGAAACTGTAGAACTTGCCATTATGACTAGCCATCCACCCCAATATCTCTATACTATCTTCCCCCCCCCCCCCCGTATTGGTTTCAATGGCTTAGGGTGTTAAAGAGCTGCTAGTGTTAATCTGCACAGCAATCAGGCATAAATGGTAAGAAAGTCATGTAAATAATAATTAAAATTATTTTTCCATCATAAAACACTTCTTCTGCAAGGTTCACACTACAAGATGTGAAGTAAGGAAAAAGGAATTGTGCTCCCACCATTTCCTACCTACCTTTGTACTTAAAGGTAGGAAATTGTTGCTATTTCCACTTTTCTGATTTGGGGGAGAAATGATTATTTAATCACATACACCTAACAACCCAGTGATCATCTTACCCTATGTCAATTTTAGCATCTAGAAGTAAACAAACCTGTCTGCTAGGGACTCCCCAAATACGGTGGACTATGTGAACATTCCCTATGAATAAAACAGATAACAGCATCCACATAACATGAAGGAGATGCCATTATCTAAATAAGATAAGGAAAAGGAGAAAAGACAGTACTAGAACGTTTTCAACACCCAAAAAGATGAAGTGAAAAGCAGGAGGAGGGAGGAAGCCCAATGGGCCTGTAAGGAAGCAAAAGCAGGTGATCAGCAAAAAAGTGGGAAGCTTCTTAGAGTGTAATATAAGATGGGTTTCTTGACAACAAAAATTGAGAGGATAGAGTGTAGGGTCTAGGAGAGTTGTGGTGGCTGCGGTGCGACTGCGGACAGCCGGAGGGCTGCAGGACTTCAGCCTCTTAAGAGATGAAGGAGAAGGCAAGACACAAAAAGAAAGGAGTTCTTAGAAATGGAACTTCCCTCTTTTGTCAATGAATAAGACAACTGTATTAATTTTTGTCAGCCTGCAGTAGAAAGAAGAAGAAAGAAAAGCTGGTATACGTTTTGTCCTACAGACACAAAGTGGGCATGGACATAGTTCATGACTAGCACGGTCACGGACAGTGAGCACAGGGTAGAGTCGATCTCATACAAATATCTGGAGTTGCTCTAAGAAACAGAATACAAGCACACCTTGGAGATATTGTGGGTTCAGCTCTAGATTACCACAATAAAGCAAATATCATCATCAAGAAAGTCACACCAACTTTTTGGTTTCTCATTGCATTTGGACAAAAGTTCATCAACTCATTCTAGAAAAAAGTGCTACACAGACCATGGCTCAGTATCGCTATGACCACCTCTGAGATACACTCCTTACTAGCTATGCACTGAGCCAATGCTGGAATTCTTTTTTTGGAATGGCCATGAGAGCTGCCATTGTGTGAGGTCTGCTAAGTTTGCCAACTTGTCCTAGAAAAAGAGTCTGCCGTCCAGGCTAGAGTGCTGTGGCTTCATAGCAACTTCAAACTCCTGGGTTCAAGTGATCCCCCTGCCTCAGATTCCCAGGTAGCTGGGACTACAGGTACTTGTCATAACACCTGGCTAATGTTTCTATTTTTTTTAGTAGAGACGGGGTCTTGCTCTTGCTCAGGCTGGTCTGGAACTCCTAAGCTCCAGGGCTCCTCCTGTCTTGGCCTCCCAGAGTGCTAGGATTATAGGCATGAGCCACCACACTTGGCTGCCTTTGTTGTCATCTCAACAATGTTCATGGCATCTTCCCTAAGAGTAGATTCTACCCCAATAAATCACTTCCTTTGATTATCCATAAGAAGCAACTCCTCATCTGTTCAAGTCTATCATGAGATTGCAGCCCTTCAGTCACATCTTTGGCATCCACTTCTAACTCTAGTTCTCGTCTATTACCCCTACTCTTGTAGTTACTACTTCCACCACTGAAGTCTTGAATCTTTCAGAGTCATCTATGAGGGTTGGAATCAACTTTTTCCAAACTACTGCTAATTGTTCATATTTTGACCTCCTTCCATGAATCACAAATGTTCTTAATGGGATCTATAATGGTGAATCCTTTTCAGAATATTTTTAGTCTAGTTTGCCCAAATCCAGATAGAAATCACTACCTAGGGTAGCTATAGACTTACAAAATGTATTTCTTAAATGATAAGACTCAAAAGTTAAAATTAATCCAATGATCCACAAACTGCAGAATGAATGTTAACAGCCATGAAAACAACATTCATCTCCTTGTACATCTTCATCAGAGCTCTTAGGTGACTGCTATATTGGTAGTGAGCAGAATATTTTCAAAGGAATCTTTTGTGAGTAGTAGATCTTAAGAGTAGGCTCAAAATATTCAGCAAACCATGCTAGAAACAGATGCGTTATCATGTAGGCTGTTGTTCCATTTATAAAGCACAGAGTAGATTTAGTGTAACTCATGCCGACCCTAGGATTTTTAGAATGGTAAATGAGTACTGGCTTCAACTGAAGAGTCACCAGATTCAAGTAACCCCTGACAGGAGAGTCAGCCTGTCCTTTGAAGGTCTGAAGCCGGACACTGACTTCTCTGCTCTCTCATTATAAACATCCTACATTACATTTTCTTCCAATAAAAGGCTGTTTAGTCTACACAGAAAATATATTATTTAGGTGTTGCCATCTTCCTCAATTATCTCAGCTACATCTTTCTGGATAACTTACTGCAGCTTCTCCACTGCACTTGCTGTTTTATCTTACACTGTAATAGTTATGGAGACAGCTTCTTTCCTTAAACCTCATGAACATTGCTCTGCTAGCTTTAAACCTTTCTTCTATACTGACCTCATCTCTCTGGGCTTTCACAGAATTGAAAAGAATTAGGGCCTTACTCTGGATTTGGCTTTGACTTAAGGGAATGCTGTGGCTGGTTTGATCTTCAGTTGAGATCCCTGAACCCTTCTCCTTATCAGCAATAAGGCTGTTACTCTTTTTAATCATTCATGTGTTCAATGGAATAGTTCTTTTAGTTTCTTTCAAGAATTTTTCCTTTGCCTTCACAATTGGTTCTTTGGCACAAGCAGTCTAGCTTTTGGCCTGTCGTGGCTTTCAACATTCCTTCCTCACTAAGCTTAATCATTTCTAGCTTTTGATTTAAAGTGAGAGATGTGTGACTCTTCTTTTTAACTGAACACTTACAAGCTATTGTAGGGTTGTTTATTGGCCTAATTTCAATTTTGTTGTGCCTTAGGGACCAAGGAAGCCTAGGAGAGGAAGAGAGACAGGGAAATGGCCAGGTTGGTGGACTGACTCCTCAGTCAGTATGCACACATTTATGGATTAAGTTTCTATCTTATATGGGTATGGCTCATGGCGCCCTAAAATAATTATACCAGTTAACCTCAAAGATCCCTACAGAGCATCATAATAATTATAAGAATAATGAAAAAGTCCGAAATGTTGTGAAAATCACCAAAATGTACACAGAAATACTAAGTGAGAAAGACAGAGAAAGAAAAGAAAGGAAAATAGAAGAAAATAATTTTTTTTTTTTTTTAAAGAGACAGAGTTTTATTTTGTCACCCTTGGTAGAGTGCCCCAGGGCAACACAGCTCACAGCAACCTCAAATTCCTGGGCCCAAGCGATTCTCTTGCCTTAGCCTCATGAGTAGCTGGGACTACAGGCACCTGCCACAACACCCGGCTATTTTTTGGTTATAGTTGTCATTGTTGTTTGGCAGGCCCAGGCTGGATTTGAACCCGCCACCTCTGGTGTAGGTGGCTGGCGCCTTAGCCACTTAAGCGAGGAATACAGAAATAGTAAGAGCACAAGCTGTTGGAAAAATGGCACTGACAGACTTGCTTGATGCAGGGTGTCCACAAACCTTATGAAAAAAAGGTGAAGCATAATAAAGTAAGGTTTGCCTATGTAAAATTGGGTATAGAGGCTTGACAGTGAAAAGCCTAAGCTTAAGTTTCATTAGCTTCATGGTGAATCTATCTATGAGTGGGAATCACTTCTAAAATTTGAATATCCTTTCTCAAGTCATCCTGGAATATCTTCTTAGCATAGACTTCCGCTGGAGTCACCAGTCTGTAGAACAAGAAACCCCCAGTGCCAAGAGGACATCCCGAAACAGAAGCCAAGTAATTTATGTGTATATTTTAGTTCTTTTTTTAGAGACAGAGCCTCAAGCTGGCACCCTCAAGAGTGCCGTAGCATCACAGCTCACAGCAACCTCCAATTCCTGGGCTCAAGCGAGTCTCCTGCCTCCGCCTCCCAAGTAGCTGGGACTACAGGCGCCCGCCACAACGCCCGGCCATTTTTTGGTTGCAGCCGTCGTTGTTGTTTGGCGGGCTGGGGCTGGATTCAAACCCGCCAGCTCAGGTGTATGTGGCTGGCACCTTAGCCCATTGAGCCACAGGCGCCGAGCCTATTTTAGTTCTTAAAACAAAACAAACAAAAACAATGACAAATTCCTAAACTTATGATGGATTTTTTTTCTTTTGACAGTAGAACATATAAATTTACTGGAGAGATATGGAGGGGAGACAAAGGAAAGCATTAAGAAGATAATAATCCCATCACCTAAAAATAACTAGTACAAACATTTTAATGTTTTCATGAGGCCAATGCTATTACTTTTTTTTTTTTTTTTTTTGAGACAGAGCCTCAAGCTGTCACCCTGGATAGAGTGCCATGGCGTCACAGCTCATAGCAACCTCCAATTCCTGGGCTCAAGCGAGTCTCTTGCCTCCGCCTCCCAAGTCGCTGGGACTACAGGCGCCCGCCACAACGCCCGGCCATTTTTTGGTTGCAGCCATCATTGTTGTTTGGCGGGTCCTGGGGCTGGATTCGAACCCGCCAGCTCAGGTGTACGTGGCTGGCGCCTTAGCCCGTTGAGCCACAGGTGCCAAGCCCAAGAAAATATTTTTTAATAGTATTTTTAGTTCCTTTATGCTTTGAATGAGTTATCAGTGTTCAAAATGTGGCTACAACTGGCTGCCTTGTATTAGTGGTGCTGGGAACAGTGAGTTTTATCTCAGACGCCAGTAACTTAGCAACTGCTTTTTCCAAGTAGGCAGTAAAAATAATAGACAGAGAGCCTAGCTGACTAGGCTAGACTTGCTGACTGAGACTTTGTAACTTTCTGTTGTACTGATGCATTCCTTGTGAGTTTCTTTCCCAGAAATGCAGGATCTCATTGCAGCCACAAGACAACCGCAAAGCCTTACACCACCTTTTCCTCCAGAAAAGATAACATAAGCGATGCCCACCACAGATCGTGCCCAAGTACTTGCCTGGAAGCCCGTTCCCTGCACCCCACCTGCACATAAGGTTGAAAGGATGACCGATATTAATCCCTAGCTTGTTGTACTACTAAAATCCCCTCCCTGGGAGGAACTTCCCTGCCATTTTTTGATCATGGGATGTGTGTACTAGTATAATTTCTCACTGTGCTTGTGCACCCTGCACTCCGCCCCAAACATGCCATGATGCTCACTCCTGCATTATTCATCTCACCTGCAGAAAAACCCTTGACTTGTTGGTCGGGGGGCAGCATTGAGGCAGGCTATGCCACCCACCTCCCAGGGGACACACCCTTGCTGATAAATCCTGTGACCACAACAATCCTCATGTCTCAGTCACTGGCTTTCTGCATGGTGAGCAGCAGTGCACCTCCTTTGTAAGTTTGTTAAGAAATACTGATTTAGCTACAAAATGCGGCTAAAACACATCTGAGCTACATAATCTTGTTGCAGCATGGTAGAAATGAGTAGCTGATAGAAATAAAGTGTGGAAACCCCCATCCTGACTCACGTGAACCTCTGAAGTGTGTCTGTAACTGTCAAATGACAGTCTGGATTTCTTCATCTGGAAACAGTTCGTAAGCTAATGTGATTAAAAAGTTGACAAAAAATCTTTTAATTAGCCTAAATAATCCTCTTTTTAAAACCAGAGTTGGGAAAAAAAAAAAAAACCCTAAGGCTCAATGATCGCATGTATTTGAATAAAATCATCACAATCAATTTAACCCTCATCGATTACTAACATGTTCTAATTTCACCAGTCAATCTGAGTGCATTATTTTATTGTAACATACCATATTTTTTAGTATGTTATATATGTTTATTTTAAAAATTAAATAAAAATATAAAACTCAAATACAGTTACTGTTTCCACAAGGTTTTAATCATTCTTTCTGAGAAAAGAGTCATCTTAGTCTGTTTCTCATCCTTATTGCAAACCTTAAGTGGAAAAAGCACTATCAACACTGGCTATACCACTCAACATACCTGGGCATTTTTCCACAGCAAATAACTTCAACTGCATTATCAGATGCCTGTCATCCTCTTCTTTTAGAGTCTCTGCAATTTCTGTGTCACCCTCACTTGCTTCTTCCACTTCACCAGCTTCATGCACTTTTCTATTGGTCTGTACTTAGATAAATATTGTTTGGAAAATTGCTTCTGGGTCAGGTTCATTACAGGTTGCCACCTCATCATCCACTGCCACAAAACCTTCAAAATCTATTCCTTTAAATTGTGCCGTGTGAGATGGACTCCGACGGGGACCAAAACATCATGTTTTGGGGTTGTGAATAAATGCAACTTTCTTGTAACACTTTACTTGTTTCTGGCTGAATTTTATTCCAAGCAGAACTGATCCAGAAGATAGCATGCAGGGTGTTAGTAATGACCCACCGCACTGGGCTCAGCAGTGCTTTTAATGTTTTGATCATGCATTGGTCAAGAGGATGATGCACTGGATTTTTGATGCTATATTTGGAGGCAGAAATTTCAGTGTCAAATCTGTGACATGAGGCACTTGTGAGTGGCCAGGACAGTTATCTACTGTCAGCAACATAGACTGTTTCTTCTTCATTTCTCAGTTCTCCCTTACCCACTCCTCAGATAGGGCACCAGTCATCCATGTGCATTTGTTTGATCTCCAAGTGATGGGAAGGTCTTTGGACTTCAGGTTCTTGAATTCGCATGGCTTTGCCAATTTACCAGTCACTAAGGGGGTTAGTTTCTCTCTGTTGAGCTAGCACAAAGCATAGCTGTGAAATATTCTTTGGAAAGTTTTCCACTCTTAGATTTGTCACCTTCATGATGAGGCTCCTGTAGGGCATCAGCTTGAAAAAGAGTCTGCGCTGGTCAGCACAAAAGATGTTGTTGGGGCGGCACCTGTGGCTCAAAGGAGTGGGGCGCCGGCCCCATGTACTGGAGGTGGTGGGTTCCAACCCAGCCCTGGCCAAAAACTGCAAAAAAAAAAAAAAAGATGTCGTTATCTTTGAAGCCTCTGGTGAAGTCCAGAAGATGAATTCTCCCACAACTTCTACTGGAACTTCATTGGATTCACCACACTTTCAGAATTTCTAGATTTTGTGTGACAGTTTAAACAAATTCCTTGAGGCAACCCCTTGTTGTTTGGAATTCTGCACCCCAAATGTCTGTGCGAATTTTTTAGCAATTTTCTGGATCATCATTCCAGAGATTCAGGCATTAACTACCCTCATTTCTTTGAACCAGCTTAATGTGGCTTCATTGACTTTAGCAAGAGAAGTTTTTCTCCCTTTCTGCCATAGGTCTCTGCTTTCCTTCCCATCTCTCTCCGAGTACTCATGTTTATGTTTTTGGATATTGCTAACTGTGGTGTTGCTAACACCAAAATGTTCTGCCATCTTTTTTTGGCTACTGGTTTCCAGAAAATATAGAAGATCAACCTTTTCCTTCAATGTCAGATCTTTGAGCCCTTTCCTTTGGGCCATCTTGTCTCAATTAACTGCAAAAATTTTCAGTAATTATAGGATGTACATACAATTCAGACCAGTCCTTCATGTTGAAAAAATCTTTTTGGCCCACTTGACCACAGGAAAGATGCCCTTGCTGATGATGGGATCAATCTTGTAGTAGCCAATGAGGGTGGGTGTTGGTCTGGGGGAGGCTGGGGGACACAGCAGCAGGACAGCCAGGGGCCCCGGGATCCATGGAGAGAGCAGGCATCCCACCACCTGGCTCCCCCTGTCCCAGCCCGGGCATTGCCGCCAACTCTGCTCACAGCCACCACCACCATCTTGTTGTTCCCTTTGTCTTTTAGGACAAAGAATCAAATGATTTCTATATTAATTTCCTCCTTGATCCAATAACCATTCAGTAGTAGGTTGTTTAATTTCAATGACTTTGTGTAGAGTTGAATGTTTCTGCTTGAGTTGTTTTCTAATTTTATTCCACTATGGTCTGAGAAGATACATGGTGTAATTTCTTTTTCTTTTTTTTTTTTTAATTTGTTGAGATATGTTTTGTGGCTTAAGATATGCTCAATTTGGAGAATGTTGCATGTGCTGATGAGAAGAATATATATTTAGTACTTGGGGGGTAGAATGTTCTATAAATGTCTATTAGGCTCATTTTCTCTAGAGTCTCATTTAAGTCTCATGTTTCCTTATTTATCATCTGCCTAGATGATCTGTTCATTTATGTCGGTCGAGTGTTGAAATCCCTGACTGTTATGATGTTGCTGTTTGTCACTTCGTTTAGATCTAGTAGGGTTTGTTAGGTGCATAAATATTTAGATTGTTATTCTTCTTGCTGAATTGTTCCCTTTGTCATTATATAATGACTAACTTTGTCTTTCTTCACTTTTGCTGCTTTGACATCTATGTCATCTTATATGAGAATGGTTACACCAGCTTCTTTTGGTTTACATTTACGTAGAATACTGATATCATTTTCACCTTGAGTCTGAATGAATCCTTGTGGGTTTAGGTGCATTTCCTGGAGACAGTAGATACCTGACTTGTATTTTTTATCCATTCAGTCAGCCTCTTGAGAGGGGAGCTCAATCCATTCATTTATTGAAAAAACTGAGAAGTGGTGTGGATTTCTGTCCATCCTGTTGAGTGGAACTTCACTCCTTTGTTTTACCTCTTGAGCCATTGTGGCATCTGGGCCCTGAACTTTTAGCATTTGGGTGGTTTTACACTGGTCGTGGTCTATTGGTGCTGATTATAATCAGATCTTAATACTTTGTGTAGGGCAGGTATGGTCTTGACAAATTCCCTCTGTGTTTGCCTGTCTGAGGAAGTCTTTATTTCTCCTTAACATAAGGAACTTAGTTTTGCAGGATATGAAATTCTAGACTGGCCATTATTCTGTTTGAGAAGACTGAGAATGGAGTCCCAGTCCCTTCTGGCTTGTGAAGTCTCAATTTAGATGACTGCAGTTAGTCAGATGTGTTTTTCTTTGTAAGTTACCTGATGCTTTTGCATTATGGTTTATACAGCTCTTTTTTCATGTTAACTTTGGCATCTGATGGTTGTATGTCATGGTGATTACCTCCTGATGATGAATCTCCCAGGAGTCCACTACACTTCTAGTACCTGGATGTCCCAATTTTTAGCAAGACCTGGAAAATTTTCCCCAAGTAGTCCCTCAAATACTTTTTCCAGCCTTTGTGTATTTTCTTATATACCCCTGGGGATGCCTATGATTCTTAAGATTCTATGATGATTTTCCTGATCCATATTTCTTGTGGGCTTTGCTCATTCCTCTTATTTCTCTGTTCTTTCTCTTTGACTGACTTGTTTAACTCAAAGGTGTTTTGTTCTAGCTGTGAGACTCTTTCTTCTCCCTAGTCTAGCCTATTCTTAAGGCTTTTCCTTGAATAAATTTTTCAGTTCTAGAAACTCCATAATTGGGAATAACTATACCCAGGAAGCTCCATCACCAGGTGTCTTGATATACTGTATGTAATTTAAGTCTATAGGAAGTAGGAAATTCCTTATATTTGGGTTGGGTGGCTGCACCACATGGCCAGAAAATGCCAAGTCCCTCATTTTGCCAGATATTTAGGCATCTATGTGTTCATCCTTAATCTGAAGGGTCTGAACTCTTTCTATCACTCCAAATAAGCCATTACAACCTCTAATGACCTCCTCTTAATCAATAGTCCCTGGGCCTAGAGGGAGGATATTTGTAGTTCCAGCAGTGGGGCATTGGCAATGGAGAACAGGTTAGGGCCAGTGGGCTTAAATTATTTTTACATTCTGGAGATATTACATAAACTTTTAAATTTATTTAATATTTGTCTTGACACTAGAAAACAAAGGAAAAAAGAATCATTAGTGTTTTATTTTTAATTATTTATTTATTTTCAGTTTTGGCAGGAGCCGGGCTTGAACCCACCACCCCTGGTATATGGGGCCAGCGCCCTACTCCTTGAGCCACAGGTGCCACCCATTGTTAGTGTTTTAAATAAAAGGTTATTTTTCCATGACTTTTTCTTGAATACGCATATTGGACCATGCTGATTATGAATCATTATTTGAGAAGAATCAAAGTAAAATAATAATGGTCTGTAGATGATAAAATTCTTAGACCAGTTGTGGTTAAAGAGAAAATTGATTGGCTCGGCGCCTGTAGCTCAAGTGGCTAAGGCGCCAGCCACATACACTATAGCTGGCAGGTTCAAATCCAGCCCAGGCCGCCAAACAATGACAACTACAACCAAAAAATAGCCAGGTGTTGTGGTGGGTGCCTGTAGTCCCAGCTACTTGGGAGGCTGAGGCAAGAGAATCTCTTAAGCCCAAGAGTTGGAGGTTGCTGTGAGCTGTGACACCATGGCACTCTA